>JAOWAN010062557.1:0-12127 GCA_028566635.1 Lobelia cardinalis
CATAAACTTTTTTGAAATCAAGCTCAAGAACATTTGATTTAAAAAGAAATCAAATGTTCAGTTAGAAACATACCTCAGTAGGTGGAGAATCGCCTACTTCGTCTCCGGCTTCAACTCCGGTTCTCTTCCTTTTCCTACCACTGATCTCTCCGCATTGAGAGTAAAATTCAACTTCCTCCGGCATTATTAATTCGGACAGCGCTGATGGATGGGAGAGGTGTAGGGGTAGTACGAGTGGGAAGGAGTGCTGATGGGATATGGGAGGGTAGGGGTCAGGCGCTAGTGTTCTAGAGTCGTGGGAGGGAAGGAGTGCTGATGGGATATGGGTGGTTGGTGTTGTAATTTACTAGTCATTAATGGTCATTTTGTTACTCCCTCCGTCCCACTTCAATTGGTCCCGGGGTGAATTTCACGGTTTTTAAGAAAAATGAATAAAGTGGGTGAAATTAGAGAGAGAATGTAAAAGTGAAATATGTGGTAGAGAATAGGAGAGAGAATGTAAAAGTTAAAAAAATTTAATAGGAGAGAGAATGAGTGAGAGGAATAGTAAGTTAATGATTGGTTTTTTTGTAAATATGTGGAGCTGATAAGGGTATAAATATATGGAAAACTTTCCATTTATGGAATGGATCAATTGACGTGGGACGTCCCAAAAAGGAAAGTGGATCAATTGAAGTGGGACGGAGGGAGTATTATTTTCATTTAAATAACTATCAAAATCGTCAAAATCGTTTGATTTGTTGATCATATTACTTTAACTGTCATTTACCGTTCAAATCGTTTGATTTGTTGATCGTATTACTTTAACTGTCATTTACCGTCCAAATCGTTTGATTTGTTAATTGTATTACTTTAACTGTTATTTATCGTTCAAATCATATGCGTCGAAAAAAAAAAACAGATCGGTGGTTGATATAACGTATTTGTACATATATTATGGCAATATTTTCTTATCAAAAAGACTTATCATTTCAAATCCTCCATCTTAACACATCTTTTTTATGTAATTTACAAACACACACACACGCACAGTTTTCGAGAAAGGTAGAAAGACTCGTCAATACGAGGCATTTTGGGTGAGCTCAATTTTACTCTTCCCGAGGCGTAGCGTGACCTCCGAACCAATCAATCTCTGTTCAAGCCTTTTTCAAAGTTTTGACTCATAATAAAAACGGCGTGGCGACTCTTCTTTTTCTAAAAGAAATTCAAAAACCCTTTTCACGATTATCGGAGCCAGATCCGATCGCGCTCCACGGGTTTAGGGTAATTTCACCTAGAACGAAGGAAGTAGTAATTTCAATTTAAAATAAATGTTCAAAATTCATTTATTAAAAAATTGATTATTCATTTTGTGACGGAGGACGAGGAAGTAGTAATTTCAATTCAATATAAGAAAAGAAAAAAAAAAGTATTAAAGTGGGACAAAATTTGCTTGAATGTGTGGAACAAATTTCAATGTGAAAAGATTGGAGATGTGTGAGAGAAATTGTGTTGTCACTGTGTGTGTAAGGAGAGGTTGTTGGAACAATTATTATGTGTTGGAACAATTATTATGGGATGGGGAGTAGATAGTTGGAGGGGTATTTTCATCATTTTAACTCTCAAACTTCCTTCAATTAACATATTTATTTATTTATTTTAATGATACTAATAAAAAATTTAAACAAATAAATGACTCATGTAATAAATAAAAATTTATATTTGGATTTTCAAATATTAGTAAAATAAAAATATAAAAATAATTAAACTTGAAAAAGAAAAATAAAAAATAAATCATATCAAACTAAAGCCCACCAACTATAATTTATAAATTCAAATATAAAATTCTTATTTTACATGAGTCATTTATTTGCTTTTATTTATTTTGAATTAGTATTATACTCCCTCCGTCTCGATTTAAGGTTTCTACTTTTCTTTTTGGTCCGTCTCAGTTTAAGGTTCCTAGTTGCTTTATTCCTAAAATAGCAAAAAATCTTTACTATTCTCCCACCCATTCTCTCTACTACTTTACTTTTATACTCACAACACCAATCAACTTACTATTACTCCCACTCATTATCTCTCTTATTTAATTTTTCATACTCACAAATTTAAAATAGCAAAAAAAAAACAAAAAAAAAATCAATCAAGAACAAATTTAAAAAATTTCATATTTCTAAAAAAAAATTTTAAAAATTCAAATTGAAGTGAGAGGGCGAGCCGTTGGGGGAGAATGTGGGAGAGAAGATGTACCTGTAACGATTTGCTTGGCGTTGGAGATTGAACGATTCCTTGGCGATGGCGATGGCGATGGCACTGGCTGTGGAAACTCAATATGGGTTTGTAATCTAAAAACGAATGGTGAGCTAAGACTCCTTAACTCACGATACCCATCATCTACTTGCCAAAATACAAACTTGCTCTATCCCAAAAACCCTCCCAAAAGAAGACTCCTTAACTCGCCGTGACCTATGGATGATGAAGCAAATGAGTGAGGTAAACTCGGTAAATGACCGAACGGAAGAATATAAAATATAAAATCAGCAAACAGTAATAGTAATAGTAATAGTAAAATAACAACAGAATGCCTCTACCAAAATACATTATCAATACTAATAACTATTTCCAAGAACTTTCACAAACTCAATTAATCATGTAAAGAAAGAATATAAATTCTTATCAAGTAAATGAGTACTCCTTACAGTCAAACTACTCACGCCATGAACCAAAATCTCATTATCAATTATTTTTAAAGAAAAAGTTAATTTTACACCAAAATTTTTAAATGAAGGATTTCAATTATTTTCTTTTTCTTCAGTTGACGTACTGACCTTTTACTAGACCCTACATATCTTGTGTATACATAATTTAACAAATGTAGTATATTAATTTGTAATCTACTTTAATAGATTTTGATTAATTTTTGATAAAAAGAAAAGGAGACTTAAACGTTTTTAAAGTTCTTAGAGGAAAAGGCTGGAGTACTCATTCATTAAGGGGCATAAGGGAGTAAATGATATAGAAATCACCACATGCACTAAATTTATGTAATTTTATGATTTTACATCCCCATTTATAGCATCCAAAATAAGCAAAGATTGTTGCCTGATGAAGAAGCCAAGCAACACACAGGAAACCCCTGTTGATATAAATAAAGGAGTTTTTTCTACCCCCCCTCCCCCCAAGAAAAAGAGAGACATACCTGATCAAGTGTTCAGAGTTAGTTCACGTAGCGATTCATCCAGAGCTTCTAAAGCCTCGTTCACAGCAGCAGCTGATACATTAGCATGCAACTTTGCTTCTAAAACCCTGACCTTAGAGGCTAACACCTTGCATTTTTTACATGAAGAAGCTTCCCCAGTACCAGACCCAGCAGAACCTTGCCCTTTGGAAGAGATAGAAGAACCATTGGCTTTTGCAGATCCAGGGGAGCAGGAACCTTCGAAAACTGCAACTTCAGATGCTGGGGAAAACAAGATGTTTCGGCTTGATCCACCTCTTTCCTGAAGTTGCAGTTTTCACTAACCTGTGATACCAGATTGTCAAGCTTAGTATTAAGTAGTAGTGAGGCAAAAACATGCTACTTGGCTAAGGCAAGAGACGGAAAAACTTGTTAAGCACCTTTCGGGAGCACTTGTAAACTTTTCTGCGACTACCTTCCTTATGTTTTACATGGAGGGGGCCTTTACCGCACGGACAAAGTTCGAGATCACGCTCCCATACAAAAAATTTGCAACCCCAATCCCATTTTCCTTTAACTTCAGTTTTCTAACTCAGTAAAAGTAACATTTCAAAGAAAACTTCACAGAGCCACAAACAGAACTTCACATGGCATAAATAGAAAGATAATGGTTATTAACGGAAGTACCTTTGCCATCGGACAGCAATAGTAAGCCTGTCCAGAGCTCCTATCTGCTCGCGAGATCAGGCGCTTCATTTGCCCGGCTTCACAGGCACACATAACTGGTTCTAGCTCCATCTGCCAAAAGTAATTCCATCATTGAAGTTACACGACACATTGCCCCAACCTCACAGGCATAAAAGATCTTGAATCAAAATTATGCCCTAAATATACAGATATATAACAAGAAGCAACTTAAAATCAGCAAGCTAATCTCATACAGAGCACATGACAGATCTTAGACACAATCATGGACAAATCATAATAGTTGTGAAAACGTCATTCACATAAATAAATACCATAATCTAAACATAAATGAAATGAGGTTGCAAAAATCAATAGCACTGCAAGAATAAAAGGACCTGTCGCTTCCCTTAGCATTTCATCGGCCCAATTCTCAAAAATCTCATCTTCTACGTTAGTAAATTCCATTTCAGTGTAAGATTCCCCGTGTTGTGTCCACCTTTTATAACCAGGTACAAAACCATTTTCTAGTAAACAGATGTGTACATCATCTCGCGTCTTAAATACACTGAAATCACATTTATTTGATGGACACTTTATCTTGCCATCAAAAACACACTTAGGATGGGAAAAAGCAAAGTCAAGAAACTCTATAACCCCCTCAAAATATTTTTCCGCAAATTGTGAATTTTCATTTTCGTCCCTATACATCCAATTTCAATTTTGAGACATATCTTCTGTAAAATCAATGACTCTTGTAAGCATGATTCTAAAAGAAATCAAACATACTTTTAAATATGATATTGTTTTAAATTAACTTTATATGTTATTTTGTGACAAGGTGACCAAGAAGCAAAGAAGCAAAGAAGCAAAAATCTGTTCATTTTAAATATTTATGCAGGATCTCTAGCATTGCCTAGTACAGTACTAAAAAATCTGTTCATAGGGCCACAACAGTACACTAGAAACAAAACACTGCCATTCATAGGGCCAAACAAAATTAAAAACTTTTAAAAACTTTTGGGGACAAAAGGAGTATTTTCTATTATAAGAGGAGGGACAAATATTCCGAAACTGGAGTATCAGCACTTTAGAAACACAGCGTACTTATAACACATAAATAGTTGCTCCTAAATATACTTCAGGTTGTTTATATAAGCAATATTCGGCTCATATCCGATCCGTTGCCATCCCTATTAATAGATCTAATCATGAGACTTATTCATTCCATGAGACAACCAAATCTCAGTTACTCATGAAATGTCTTAAGCATCCCACAAGGCCACAACCCAACTTCTTTCTATCCGGCTTCGTTGATTTGGAAATCTCAGGTACTCGGAGTATTTTTTCTCAATTATTTTTTCTATATTTGTTACATGCACCTCTCAGGCACTCTGATCACTCTCACTTTATGTGTGTGCATCATCAGTGCAGGCGTTTTATTTTGCTTCATTTTTATTATTTTGTTTGTGGATTAGGTGTTTTGGAAATTTGAGCGGTATTAAACATGATGTCACTCTCTCCATCCGAAAAAGAATGCTAAGTAAACTATCAATAACAAACTTCTAGAAATTTACAAAAACTAACATCTCTATATAATTTTAAATTTTTTTATTTATTCACCATGACAAATATTATCAGTAAATATTTTTGGAATTGCATAAATATATCCAGATATTCATATAATTATGGTAAAAAATGAAATCCATTGACCAAAAGCGTCAAAGTGTGTTATGATGTCACTCTCATCCCCTTATTTCTACTTGGGATTGTTTTCTTACCCTTTTACTTTAACATCTATTCTCTCCTAGGATTAAGTTTACTGCGTCTAGCTTAAATTAAAAACAACTAATCAAACAAGTAAATCAGATAAATAGGGCGGAATTGTACTACTTATGACGACATTGTATAAATTGTACTACTTATGACGACATTGTCATATTCACAAACACCTTATATGCACATGATAAAAAAAAATGAAGTACTCTTATCACAGGCCAAATGACACATATGCAGATTGAAAAGCAAATGGGTAAGATTCAAAGTAAAATCAATAAAATAACATTCTTGAACCCTAATCTATAAGTAAAATAAACCTAATCTATAAGTAAAACATAATTATAAAATAACATTCTTGAACCCTAATCTATGCCTTCAAGACTGCACGGTGCAGTCTTGAAATAAAAAGCTAGGGCTTAAGATTTTAACATTTAGATTAAGAGGAGAGAGAGTGAAGGTAGAAATAAACCTGTTCCGGCTATGGTGCTTCGGTGGCGCAGGTGGTGGCGCAGCGGCGGTGGTGCAGGTGGTGACGCAGCTTGGGTTTATCTTCGCCGACCTCGTCTCAGACTCTCAGCGTTGTTGGTCTCGTTTTCTCTGCGTGATGCTTACCAGTTACCACTATTTGGGTAACCCAATGGGTATTTGGGTAAAACCCCATTAATGACCCATACCCATAGTTATCAATCTCGTCCCGTACCGGCTGGTACAGGCTGGTTCATCCCATCCCAGCAAAGAAACGGTACGGTTCAGGTTACATTTCGTCCCGGCTAACGAACATTTGTTTTTTCTTAATAACCGTTTAAAGTCAAAGTAAGAACCTTATTCCGGGACGGAGGGAGTAACAAATTTAATACCCAAAACAATAAATATTTTGGATAAATATTTTAATGTATTGTTTTGAGAAATAATACATTAAAATACTTCATATGAGATTATTGTTTATTCATCTCATATGAAGTGAAGGCTAAAAAAGTAATAATTTTTTTCATTTAGGGAAAGTGTAAGTATTAACGGGATAATCAAAATGACAAAAAATGTAAATATCAGTGGGATGAATAACCAACATTGTATCTCAGGAGCAGCTTGCTCGCCTTGCTCAAGAGCCGGACTACAACATGATCAATGCCAACATTAAGAAGAAGCGACAGAGGCAGGTTGGCCTGGAGAATGCGGTTGAGGCCAGGCGTGCTGGGGTGGAGATGAGGAATGCTGCCTTAGCGGGTGAAGGCAATGACATGATCCCGACCGTCGGGCGTGCGGACCCTGATCCGCCTCAAACCGAGCAAAGCCAGGATGCGGAGGCTTCTCAGGTGAATCTTCCCTCGCCCCCTCCGACTGTAAATCCGGGGGATGAAGGGGCGGACACCCAGACTGCTAGTATCCTTGGGAAGCGGACTAACCCGGATACGCCTAGATCGCCTAGCTCAGAGCGGGCTGCTCCTTCTGCTTCGCGCCCAGGAGCTTCTTCGCCTGCTCCCGCTCTTACTACGGAGCGGGCCAAAGAGTTGGTAGCCGAGTTCTTGAAGGGGAAAGCCTTCCAGACAGTGAATCCCCTATCTCGCAGCGGGCCCGACCTGTACTTGGGGGCTGCTGCGATTCACCGCGTTTCTGACCAGACTTTGGTAATGGAGTTGGCGGGCTCCTGGGTGAGCGTTCATGAGTATGAGGCCAGGCTCGGCCTCGGCCTCTCTGAGGTAATGACTCTCCTTCAGACTGTATTTTGAGTACTTTGAGTATTGAGTTATTCTGTCTAGTCTGACTTTCAACCCGCTCTGTAGGTTGGGGCCGTAGCTACTTCAGCCCTCAGAGATCTTGCTGCGGCTGAGTAAAATGAAGCGAGCCATCTGAGAAGCATCAAGGAGATGAGTTCTCAATGGTGAATTCATAATTGTGCGTGTATCTGAGTGTATGTGATCATAATTGTGCTCGTACTGGACTAATCCTATGTAACTGTAGTTACACTAAGAAGTTCTTCTCGTGAAAACGGTCCATCATCCACAGGAAAGTACTACAAGAATGAATTAACAAAAATGTATATTATTTAACCAAAGTAAAAAAAATATATTGCTATATGAACTTGTAACATTTGTTGTACCTGTACTATATCAGTTCCCTTTGCAGAAGCTAGTTTCTCCATGTATAGCATGACATAATAACCACATTCCCAGAATCCACTTTGTTTCTTGTGCTATAGAAGTTTAAAAAAAAAATGAATAGGAGGAGAAACAGTTCAAATCTTAAATAATGTTGGGAAAATCGAGAACTCACGTTCAAGGTCACAAAGTCCCATTTATATCCATTTCCAGGATCGTCTTTATTTTTGACCTGAGTGTGGTATCTTTTGGCTGTCCTAGAAAAATAAAGACGTGGTTTATCAAATATATTTTAAATTGACAATTTTTAACTTCGTATGAAAAAAATGCAGATGTACTTACTTTTCCAGAAACATCTTAAGCATTTTTCTTTTTGCCCCATCGATAGATTGCAAAGGGTCGAACCAGTAAATTTTGTCTTCTTCCGGCACAAAGACCAGCAACTCCCAATGTTTACTGAAAAAATAAATAAACAGTATTCCATAAGCATCATGCCTAAAATTTAGCAACAAGTGCCCAAATAAGAAAGTTGTTCAAGCAAATGTCAATTAAGTTTGATGACTACTCATATCAAATGACATTACATAGAAGATACTCACTCTTGATTAAATGGAACAACGTACATCTTTGCCACATTTTTTTCCATATTTTCTAAAAGATTATTGACACCACTTTCAACTGCCTTGTAGTTATTGCCGTTGTCCTCTGAACCAAAGGCCATAATAGAAGCATAAACAAAGTTGATGAGCTGGTTGTTGTGCTGGTTTGCACGGATTTGACAATATCTGGAAAATAACATAAATAATTAAATAGCTCAATAAATGGATGCTAAAACAAAGTTAAAATGCAAAAAACTTACTCCGACCAAATATGTAAATGATACCCATGTATCCACAGCCATTCCCCCTGTTCTGGTCTAGGTTCCAACCACGAAATAAATTCATAAACATTGATGACCGTCGATCTAATTTTGACATGGAATTCACCCAAGCTTTTTACACACTTCTCCAAAGAATCCATAATTTTGGCTGCGGAATCACCCAACGTTTTATCTTTCTTAGAACGGGCAATAATCTCTAGTGATTTTTCCTGCCTCAATTCCAAAACAAGCAACTTAGATTATGCAAACACACCAGAAATGGTCAGACATAAATGATTCAAACAACAAAGTGCAATGCATACCATCTTCTTCTCTTCAACAAAGCTTCTTAATGATCTCGTCACACTTCTCATCCTTTTTACTTGACAACCAGTGAAGTATCTTATTGCTTCAACTCTTATCATTCTCCAATTCTTGTACAGCTTTATTATGAAATTCAACTCGTAGACGCGAGATTTTCTCCTGGAGTTCACATTCAGTCTCATCTCTAAGAGAATGGCAAAAGACAATCACAGAACTCACATTTCAATAGTCTCTCCCTAATCAAGAAGCACATTAAAATTCATGTACCAGAGAAACAAAAACACTTACTTCTTCATCTCAGCTGAGCTTCTTCCTCTCTTATTTGATCCCTGAACCCGATCAGAACTGGCATTTGAAGTTCCAACAGCTTCTCCACCGATCTCTGGCGCTTTCAAAACCTCATTTCCGCTGTCCATTCCTTCAATAATCGCCATAGTTGATCTGGTATGGTATGGAACGCTCGAAATCTTTGGCACAACAAACAATCGTTTCTTAGCCCTCTACCTCTCTAACGTTTTTATGCCAAATTAACAAATGAGGGTTTAATTTGGGGGTGGCAAGAGTTAGGGTTATTTACAGAAATCTCTATTTTGTTTCGAAAAAATAACTTTTTTTTTTGAAAATTTAGTAAGCTAATTTTAATAGTTAACACTTTTCCTATATTACTTAAATATAAAATATTTTTATGTATTCAAATTGAATGCTTCGAAAAAAAATGTAATTAAATATAAAGTATTAAATCTTGCAAAGTAACAATATTAAATTAATAAAGTCTATTTTCCAATAATTTATAATCATTTTATTCCTTTTTTTTTACAGAATTCATTTTATATATGCTTAAAAAAAGCATTTTATATAAGGAAATGTACTCTACCCTAAAATAACTTAGAAAAGGAAAAGAGTGTATTTTTCGGTTAGAATACATTTTCTTATATAAAATGCTTTTTTTAAGCATATATAAAATGAATTATGTAAATAAAAAAAGGAATAAAATGATTATTAATTATTAGGAAATTAGAATTATTATTAATTTAATATTGTTAATTTGCAAGGTCTAATACTTTATATTTAAATTTAAATACATTTTTTAATTTGAATGCATAAAAATATTTTATATTTAAGTAATATAGAAAAAGTGTTAACTATTAAAATTAACTTACTAAATTTTCAAAAAAAAAATGCTATTTTTCGAAACAAAAATCTAATTTTTCAAAAAAAAAAGCTAAATAAAATGATGATTTCTTTATTTTATTTCAAACTTTAAATAAAATTTAATTTATTCGTCTTTCATATTTACAAATCTGCGTTAAAGCCCCCAGTAACCGAAAACAACTACAAACTAACTAATTCAATGATCACGTGCACGGAACATATTCTATAATTAAATTTTCAATACCATAAGACCCAAAATTTAACAATTTTACTAATGAGCATTCTTGGGACTTTTTACTTTTTAGCAATGAAATTTTGTTAAACGAGGTTTTACATATTTTTCTCTAAAAATTATTTCACGTCAAAAACTAAAAAAAAATAACAATAATGATAAATAGTGTCAAATTCATTTTTTGCAATTCTTTTTTTTTTTTGAAAATTTAGAGTTTTGTTTCGAAAAAATAATATTTTATTTTTGAAAATTTAGTAAGCTAGTTTTAACAGTTAACACTTTTCCTATATTACTTAAATATAAAATATTTTTATGTATTCAAATTGAATGCTTTGAAAAATACGTATTTAAACATAAAGTATTAAACCTTGCAAAGTAACAATATTAAATTAATAAAGTCTATTTTCCAATAATTAATAATCATTTTATTCCTTTTTTTTTTACATATTTCATTTTTTATATGCTTAAAAAAAGCATTTTATATAAGGAAATGTACTCTACCCTAAAATAAATCAGAAAAGGAAAAGAGTGTATTTTTAGGTTAGAATACACATGCTGCTTGTTTAACTCAAGACTAGAATTTCAATGTTCAACAATGCACCTGCATTTCCTCTGACCAAACTTGTACAGCCGCCAGTAACTCCAAATTTGTGGCACAGCTATTACCCTGTCAAATCCCAAAGAAGTTATAAGAGAATTTTTGTAATGAAATTAATGTCATTATAGAAGGAAAAAAATGCATTTACACAAAAATCTGTCTTCATTCGTTTTAGAAGCTCTTCTTTATCAGACATGATGTGATGCTTGATGAGATGTTCCAAATGTGGTCCATACATAGATTGTAATGCTTCTTCTGTAAAAAAGAAATTGGAGATTAATAGTAGACAAAAAATTGTATACAAGGGCAAATCATATCTACATAAGTTCAATTACCGCAACAAATCTCCACTATATATGTTCCATGGTTCTGTGGCTGCTGGTTCTTTGGCTGCTGGTTCTGTGGCTGCTGGCTCTGGAGCTCTTGCTCTTTTTTTCGGCACTCACTATTGCAGTGACATGTCAAAACCTACACATGTTGAAAGTAAATTTAAGGAACAAATTCATTGTAAATCTATCACTTAGAAAAAATGCTCACTTGAAATAATACTTACATTAGCAGATTTGGTCTTCACAACCTTTTCGCATTCATCTATATTCTGGTAACATTTTCCAAGTAGATTGGAAATTGGGACAACATTGTTTTCGTCACCTTCCTTATTCTTGAAACTGGTATTAGTTCTTTTGTAGAACCATGCCTACAATATTGCAGCCGGTTTTATAGAATGGAGTTTTCATGAAATAATTAAAAAAAAAGTACCAAGTAAAGATGTCGTACCTCGATTAGTGTTATGATACAATTAAGATACGTGTGCGGATCACTTTTTCCCGTAGTACATTCCTTGTATAATTTTAAGGCACTCACCAACTGAGCATGAATCACTTTTGCCCAATTAATTTGGTCAAAAGTATTAAGCTTGGCTAGCTGAAAGTTCGAGCGGCTAGCGTATATGCAACTATCGGGATAAATGAAAAAGCTAAAAAGGTAAAACCTCAAAAGCTTTTTGAAATTGTCCTTCTCCGCATCAGTGGTCACTCTCATCTCTCTTAAGATGGTTTGGATTGATCTCTTCTTATACTTATCAAGTTTACGCACCTCAGGTATCAAGTCTTGGCAAAGGCGGATAAAGAAAAGCCCGTCGTCTACATCATTGCCCTTTTTTTGTCGAACTTCAAGTCCACTGGAATCTAAACCTAACAAATATGCTACTTCCTCAACACAGATATACTACCTAGTCCATTGT
>JAOWAN010062588.1:0-12124 GCA_028566635.1 Lobelia cardinalis
ATAACCACCACCAACAAGTTTCCCCCTTTCACCTTCAACAATCCAACCGACCCCCCCTTCTCCCACCTCAAAATTCCATAACCGCACATCCACTCTCGCTCACACCACCACTGCACCACCATTCCAACACCACTCCCACCACACCTCTACACCACCATTGCACCACTACATCACCACTGCACCAAATTGAAATTCCAAAAATTTGCTTTTCCCCCCCAACCCAGTAAGTACCACCACCACCACCACAAGCCACAAGAAAGAGAAGAAGATGATTAGATCATAAGAAAATGAAGAAGATGTTCAGATCATAAGAACATGAAGAAGATGATCGATCTGCAAATTTTCCAATTTTCAGATCTGCAAATTTCATCTTCAGATCAACTTCTCCTTGCTTGGTCCTTTATTTTCCCAATTTTTTCACATCTAAACCTGACTCACCAGCCACCCAAGACACGATTTTGGACCATCTTACCCGAGTAAATCTGGCGAGGAGCGAGAGAGACGGAAGGATAGAAGGGACGAGGAAGAGAAAGAAGGGGGCGGTGGGTCGGAAAAGTGTGGAGGTTTTGGGGGATCAGTGAACGGCAATGGAGGTTTTGGGGGAGTGAACGGCAATGGAAGTTTTGGGGGAGTGAGGATAATGGCAGTTCGGTGATGGGTTTTCGAGATGGAGAGAGGAGGGGCGGCGGGTTGGAAAAGTGTGATGGCCGTTTGGTGGGTATAATGTTCAAAAAGAGATGCTTTCCTTAGATGACCCAACAGAATCGTGAGTCTATCACGATGAACCCCGTCGGGCTAACGACATTAAACAAATGCGCTGATTGGGAGGCAACCCAATGATATGTATTTAGTAGTTCTTTTAATAAATTTTCAGTCGTTCTAGTACTTTCCTTTGTTTTATCAATTTTTGTAGTAGAATAGGTATGTTTAATGTGTTTGTTCGTGTTTTGTTGAGATATAAATCGAGGTTGGGGGTCATCACATTGAAAAGGGCCGAAAATATCAAAAATTTGGCTAAGTGCTGAAAAATTCGCTATAGCGAAATACAACGCTATGGAAAAAAACCTACAGAACGCTATGGCGAGTTTTTCCGCTATAGAAGAAATTTTGGGGATAAATTCTCAAAAGTTTTTTGCCAAGGGCGAAAATTAGCGCTATAGCGGTTATTCCTTTAGAACGCTATAGCGAAATTTTACGCCAAAGCGATAGTTTTTTGAAAATTTCCGCCAATAGCGGAACGGGCCGCTATGGCGAAATCTCTCGGTTGGGCAGCAGTCTGGACCCTTCATTGGGCCAACCCACTTACCTACCCCAACCCATTTACCCAGTCAACTAACCCTAACCTACATTTTAACCCGTACCCACAACCCCCACTTACCTATCCTAACCCAGATCCAACAACCCAAACCCATAACCCAGCCCTAACTGTACTCACCACTCTTCTCTACCCTCACTCCCGTCATTCTCCCTCTTCTCCTCTCTTGCTCCCTCTCTCTCAACCACGAGAACCACCAATTCCCCCACCACCTTCCACCACCGCAACAACCAGCCACCACTCCTACGTACCACTGTTCTTCTCCACCGCCGGCTACCTCCATTCTACCTTTACTGTCAGTCGCCTATATATATCACCCTCCACCCAAAACACCCCACCTCACCCATCCCCTTCAGACTCCCTTTTCGCCCTCTCTCTTTTATTAGCCGTACCAACCATCCCAACTCAACGCCATTATCCTCCACCTCAATCGCTCACCGTCCGTGCCACAATTGCAGTCCATCAAGAAGTTGTTTGCAAGCTGTGCGCCCCATACGTTCTTCCTCCCAACCTGGTAATCGTTTTGTTGTTTTCATTTGTAACTGCAGTCGTTGTTTTTCCCTGTTGGACTGGAAAATGCTGAGGACAACCACTGTTATTGCATTGTTTATGAGCTGTTCAATTTGGTTCTTGTTGGTTGTGTTCATTACCTGCTTATTCGGTCAGCATTGGTGTGGTTGGCTTGAGGTGTAGTCGTGATCTTGATTCTGGTTGTGGTTGTGAGTAGTTTTTCTATGATTAACAGTAGGAAGCATTGTGTTTGTTTCGAAGTTATATCGTGGTGTAGTCTAGCTGATAATAGTGCGACTGTAATTTTGCTCAAGTGTGTTCACTGTTGGGCTGTGTCTGTGACTTGTGGCTTGGCAGTTGTCTGTTATCTGTTTGTGTCACCGATGCTTAACATGGCTTCGAGTTCCAATCCTAAGACTTTTAAGCGTAGAAAAGGGGCAACCAAGTTTGACGCGACAAAATTTATATCCGAGGTAGCCTCTCACAAATTTCAGGACACCATCCGGCGATTGGGCATCATTGAGGAGACGTCATTCCAGCTCGATCCGGGCGAGTACCCGGACATTCAGGCGACGATTGAGCATTACAGGTGGCAGTCGTTTTGCTCTGAGCCCATTGCTCCCTACGCCCTGACAGTTGTACGTGAGTTCTATGCAAATGCTTGGGCACTCTTGGATGATGCGGCTGAGTTGAAGACGGTATTCGTGCGTGGGGTTGAGGTGGATGTCTCTGCGCGGGGTATTAACATAATGTTTGGGTTGCTTGATCCGCAATGGCCTCTTACTTATCCTCCACACAATCCATGGGTGGACAGGGCCGATTTGATGCGCACCTTATTTCCACTTGGTTCCAAGTTTGGGGGGAAGACTCCTTCTAAGCCGACACTCCCTCAAAAGGATATGCCGAAGAGTTTCAAGGCTTTGCTGCACTTCTTGAGCACGCGGATGAGCCCGATTAGTCATTTCAATCATGTGCCCTACTCCCGTTGTGTTATCCTCTACCGCATTCTGAAGTAGCATACGATCAATTTGGGGGCTCTCCTAAACTCTGAGATTGCCCATTGTGCTCGAGGGACCTCTGCGAGCCTATACTTTTCCTCCCTTATCACCGAGCAGTGTCGCTGTGCTGGTATAGATTTGACTGCCGAGGAGTTCTTCACCTCGACCTCCATTCTGCACAAGGCTCGTATAGATGGATTTTAAGCACCGTCGTGACCATATGAGGAGGCAAGTGCTTCGACTCAGCCCGACCCTTTGATTGATACTACATTTATGACTGAGTTGAGGAGGGAGGTACAGGAGTTGAGGGAAAAGCAGCGCTTTTAGCGAGATGTGGGACAGATTCGAGGCGAGGTGAGCCGAATTCATCGTGGTAATCCCCGGATGACCAGGTTGCTCAACTTTATAGTCCGCCACTTGGGTTGCACGAGCACGGCGGCTGATGATGTGGTAGCGTCGAGTGATCATGCTTCTGAGGATGCTGCTGAGGAGGAGTCGAGCGAGGGGTGATACCTACCTCGTGATTGGCTTAGGGATGTTTTCTTATCCTATCCTTTATTTTGTATTGGTACATGGGGACCATGCTTGGTTCTAAGTTTGGGGGAGGGTAGATAAGAAAAACGTCCTACATATTTTTATGTCCTTTATTGTCGTATTGTCGTAGTTGTTGTTTTTGTTTAAGTTGTTTAGTGTGTTTAGTATGTTTAGTCCTTTGCTTCCGATGAGATCTCAATGATGAGTTCGATGTTAGAATGTGTCACCGCTTTGGGAATTAGTATGAGTTCTGTATGCTATATTACTCGAGCTGTTGTTGTCTCATATTCACCGATAAAGTCACAGTTTATGCTCATATGATAAGTATGTACTTGTACACTCACACACTTAATATCATGATGACACCTACACCCATGTGAGATTTGAGCCCATACACGTTATTTCGATTCATGTGTGTGCAGTCTCACTCAATGTACATCTCCAAAGCTTGACAGTGGCCGAATAACATATTGTTTTATTTGTGCATGCATGTTGACATTAGCTGAATATGATAAGCTTTCATGATGTACCTTTCGACCCTACGTTCACTCTATTCCCCTAGTTACCCCTTTGAGCCTTATTTAGCCGTATTTCTTTCATTTAACCCTTGTTATCATACCCTGTTTTGCATGGATCATTAATGTGCATAAGTATGCGATTTGAGGTTATGTTTGATTATGTGAATTCTTAAGTTTGGGGGAGTTGGGAAAAGTGTACTTGTGGGAGGTATGTGATGAGCAATTGAGGGCTCATATTAGTTTTATTTGTTCTTGTACTATTCTTACAAAAAAAAAAAAAAAAAGGAATGCAGAAAAGAAAAAAAAAATTTATATCTGCATATAAAAATAATAATATTGAAAAGTAGGCAAAGTGCCTTGTTATTCAAAGTATGGATAGTATAAGTGTTAGGGGCACTCATTGTTATATTTGACCAAGAGTGAGATGTTAAAGAGCCGGAGTGGCATGTTGCTATATTATATGCCTTGTGTTCTATTGATGATGATATGTTTACTTGGTCCATCTTTGTTTCCAGCCTTTAACTTTCTTTCTTTCTATAGCTAAATAACACCCGTCATTCCCATTAAGTTTACCCTTTATCAGCTTTTTTTAAAACTATTGCATATACGATGAGATATGGTTTGGCCTAATTCAAGTTTCTATGAGATTGCTTGTGTGATGACTTTCTGAGAGTATATTGAAAGCCTAAACACTCTGAGTGATAATTTAGAGTAAATCTTGTGAGAGGTGAAGTCATGTTTGCTTGTGTCGTGTTTGTACATATATATAGTTGTCAGATGTATCATTTATCTGTTGATAAATATGGTGGATGTGTGATAATGGCATTATGAGATGATTATGTATGCATGAGTTATATTGTTCCTATGAGTTGGTGACATGTTGTTTTAGTGTTTTGAGTCTAGTGTGTTGTCGAGTGTTGTGATTTCGTTTCGTTTAGAGTCTTAACTTGTTTATGTTCTTTATTTTGATTTTTGCTCGTGACTAGCAAAACTTAAGTTTGAGGGAGTTTGATAAGTATATTTTATATACTTATTTAGGACACTTTTTCGTACTTAAACGAGTTAGTATCGAGCGGTTTATTATGATTTGATATGTGTTTTTGGTGTTTTTTGCATTTACAGAGGTCTAGGTGCAAATTTATGAAAGTTCAGAAGTTCAGGGGCTTAAAGTGCAAAAATCTGAAAAAAGACAGAAATACCGCTATAACGCTAATTTCCGCTATAGCGGTCCTGGACGGCTGTTTTGGTTCGTTTCCTTTTTCAGCTTTTCGTATTTGGTCGGGACTCGCTTATAGACGTGCCAAAAATTTCTAAACTGATGTGAAGACCCCAAGACACAAGAAAATCAGTTTTTTAATTATTTTATTATGTATTTTCTATTTTGGAAATAATTAGAGATTATTATTTACCTTGGTATTTAAGGCAAAGCAAATCATTAGAGTTTCTCTCTTGCCTCTTATTATTCTCCAACTTTTAGACTAGTATTCTCTACAGAATTTTAGTTTTAGTTTATTGTTCTTTAGTTCCAAGAGATTAGCAATTGACAATCGGAGTTTTTGCAAGCACAAAGATTCACGACCTTTGTTTTGTAAGTACATCTGACAATTGTTCTTACGTATTGTTTGTTTGATTCCGTTGTGTGTTCTTGATTAGGGAGTAACAACCCCAAGACTTGAATCTTAGTTGTTATCTCATTAGTTTGTTAGTTGCGTAAATCGAGGATTGACAACGCGAGATTGACGTGTTTGATTTAATTGCAATTTAAATTATTTTATTTCGTTTTGGTGAATTAGAATTGAGATTGACAACCTTAATTCGAAATTCATCTTTGCTATTTAGTTGTTTTGTGTCGTTAGTAGGATTGTGAGATTGACAACCTCGTAATTCGATTAACGATAGTAGTTTAATTTAGTTCGCAAACAGTCGCTACAATTCGCTTACTTAGATTAAAATTGAGTTTACTTTATTATTTGATTGACCGCGTTCTCTTGCACGTTATTTTCGTAATAGAAAATTCCTCATCACATGTCTTTAAGAACATCTTCGTTAAGTTACTGAATTCTAGAAATGAGTCAAAATAATCGTGTAAACAGTTTTTTTTTTTTTGGTGGTTTTCACTTTATTTTTTGATTTTTAATTTTTCTCTCTCATTGGTATCACAATTTTTCTATATAGATCTCTTTTACTTTTTACTTTAATCATTTCAAAACCACATAAATCAAATTAAAAAAATCACTCATTCAAACATATTCTCACTTATATTTTATGATTCTTCTCATTTTAACTTTTTCGGTTGATTAGTTGCCTAAGTTCCCAATGATTATGCCATAAATTGAAGCGAAATTATATTCGTAAGGTCTTACGTATGCGGTATGCCACATGAAATTATTTACAAATACAAACGTTGATTTTGTAGAAATTTTTGGAGTTGATTTTCCACTTCATTTTGTGAGAAGGCTCTGAATCTTAAACAAAGGCAGCTATGGTTTGCAGGCCAACCCAATTCAATTTTCAGGGCCAATTATTCTAACCCAAGCCAATAAAACAGATGGACCTAGTTTAAAAAAAAAAAAGTTCTATTAACAAAATTTTATATCCCAAAAGCTTCAAAACTAGTTCTTCTAAACAAAAAATTTCAAAGTTATTGTTTCGATATTAAAAAAAAAAATATCCTAAAGTTAATAACATTCTACTAACATCATTGATGAAAAATTCATTTCTTTCTAAATGACGACATATACCGAAAATATTAATAAATTTTATTTTAATAAATTTTAATAAGGGGGATGATAATAATAAAATATCATAAATATTATTAATTAATTTTATATTAATATTAATTTATAGATAAATATAATACATAATCATTTTAATTAAATAAAATTAATGAAAAAACTAATCTTTCTTTCTAAATAATTATTACCATTATATTACTATCATAATCAATAGTAATAACTCAAAAGCTAACATTTAATTTTTTTAGTACTGGTTTGATAGTTGATTATTATCTTTACTAGCTGAGGACCCGTGTTACGCACATGATATTGCGAACTTTTTGAGTGAAAAATCAAATGTATAAAAATTGTTTTTGCTCGAATTAATACTAAGAATTATACATATTCATCTAGTACTTAATCTAGAGAAAAAAATTTAAATTAATATTTATAAAAAAATAAATTATACCTTTAATATTTTTGTTAACGTAAAATTTAACAAGTTATTTATTAAGTAAACTTTCGTGCTAAACTTTACAAAAACTACCAATTTCACAAATATTAAGCATTTGATATATAAATAATTTATAAATATTAAAAGTGTCTAGAGAGAAAAAAAATTAAATCGACAAAGTACAATGTTAAATATAAAATTAAATGATTAAGGTATATATAAAGTTAAATGTTTAAGATTTTAATAAGGATTCTTCATCTTTAGTCTTGTCTCTTAGTTTAGTAAAATTTGAAGAATTCGAAAGGAGACATAAATGGAATGATTTAAAATAAAGTTTTTATTCTTAGTTCTATAATTATTATAATCCATACATGATTTAATTAAAAATTTGCTGGGCACCTTCCCACCGATTCTAAGGGGAGCTCATAAATCTTGCAATATGAAAATCATTGTCTATTCAATTGGTATGAGTTGCAAAAAGAGTAAAAAATTTGTACAATTTTAATTAAGGAGTAGAATATAAATGATTAACGATATTTATTTACTTAGGTAATAAATAAATTTATTCAGTACTTAAATTTATAACATTATATCAATTGAAAAGTTTTGAAACGAACCATAAACGAAAAGGTTTGGAATGAATTTATAAGGTCCAATAATTACATAATTATTACAATTAAAATTTTACACCAATACCATGTACGACACAGTTAAATATTTTTTGTTGGCTTCCTTAATGATCTTTAATCCATAGAAACTCTTTGAAATAATTAATTTAACTTTTTATTATATAGCTAAACTTAAATTGTATTAATTTTAATTAAATATTATACACATCTCTTAGATATTGTAAATTTGTCTAAATTTAGAATATTTGTATTAGCGTGAGTTTGCATGAAATAGTTATTCAATATAATTTCTTACGAATAAATGATCTCACCTATCTTTAATTAGAATGTTACTTCATACATCTACTAACTAAAACTCTTTTTTTATTTGATAAAAGAATGTAGATGATCCATCGGTGCATTTGCACGGATTCTAAGCTAAAATAAATTAAAATAAGACCCATCACCAATTTTAAAATAATTTTTAATAACAAGAAAATATCAAAATCAACACCAAAATAAAATAGAAGAATGAATAAAGAGAGACTAAATATAAAGAGAGAAAAATCAAGATAAGAACGAATCTTTTAACAAGTGTAATCAGATCTAAACATGTATCTTAATGTAAATTAAAAACTAATATTTAGGCAAACCCAAAAAAAATGATAATGAAGAAGAAGAAAAGGGAAAAAAAAAAAAGACGCAAAAATCGATATTCAAACAATGCCGAAAACAACAAAACCATGTAAATATATATATAAATATATAAAAGGAAATACTATTTATGTCAAAATCAAAAATTAAGATTTTATTTAAAAAACTTAGAATTCAATATTGGCAAAAAAAAAAAAAAACACTAAAATGCAAACATTAAAAGTTAAAATGAAGAAAGAAATATTAAAATTAAAATATTTTTTAAAATATAAAGGAAGAACATAAAAGGTAATAATAATAAATATTATGAAACATTAGTGAAGATTAAATCGATTAATTAAATATAATAGATTGGTAATCAATTGAACAAATTAGAAAGAAATTTAAATCTCAATTGTAAAAAAAAAAAAATTAAAGTTAAAATAAAAAATTAATTCCTCAATAGTTTGATCTAAAATACTCATAAATCAAAGGTAAAAGCCAAATCAAATCTTAACATCAATAACAAATACTAAAATAAAATATTGTATCAAAATAATTATATTAATATAATTTAAACTTAGATCATTGAAAGATGAAAGAAAAATAATATTTATCGTTATTATCAAGACAATAAAAAATTAAATCAATAACAAACCAAAATTGAAGAAAACAAAATAAAGAAACTAAAATCACCAAACAAAGAGAAAAAAGAAAAAAAAAACAATAATTGAGAATAGATATAAAAAAAAAGTCGATATAAAAGAGAGATCAATGAAACATGAACATGCATAAATAAAAAGGGAGAAAGGAAATCAAAGAAACAAACAAAAAAAAAAATTAAAAAAAAAAGAAATAAGAGTAAAAAATACCTCCAGATGACTTGACTCTCTTTCGACACCAAACTTCTATGCAGCTTGAAACTTTTACTACAGTAAGCATCAATGAAAAGGCTCAACAATACAAAGCAAAATGAAAGCGTTAAGGATGAAATGAATAGAAAATGAATGAAAAAATAAATAGACATGACTATTTGCATATTAATAAAGCTCCTTAAATTGAAGAGACTTTTAGGCTTTCATTGTCAATAGTTGATTTCTCTAGTTTAGCATATTAGATTAATATATTAGAAGAGAGCATTAATCTAATGTATTAGAAGAGGATATTAGTCTAATGTATTAGATTCTTGTATATATATATTGTATTATTCTTTTAGTACTTATCACATAATTAATCTTATTTAATTATTAGGTATTTAATATTAGACTATACATATTCATCTAGTACTTATATACATTTATATTTGTTTAATACTTTTAAAGATGTTTAATGCATGATCATTATATACGTTTAATGTAATTAATCTAGAGATAACTAGAGTTTAACCTAGTATTTAAACATCTAGTGGCAGAACATGAATGAACAACGTAATTAAATATCAAATGAACCACAAAGTAAGATTCATCTTAAGTCTCATATGTGGCAAATCCACGACCATTTTCACCAATTTTAAATATCTACGTAGTAGAATTTGATTATTACTATAGTTATGATGAATTGCTTAAATTTAAATTAATTATTATTTAGGAAAATGATGTTAGTAGAGCGTTATTTTTAAGAACTTTCGGCATTGAAAGGCCAGCTTTAGGATTTTTTTTTTTTGAGTAAAATGATTCTTTTTTGGGCATAAAAATTATTTTAATAGAAATTTCTGGTATTTTTAGAAATCTTTGTTAGAGATGAAAGCAATGTATTAGAAACTACAGGGGTGTCGGGTGTTAATAATGTATAGTTGTGGTAGCCTTGTGTCTCTGGTATATATACTCTGTATCTGGGCTTATGCCTAATTAGGTAATCAATATACAACATTTTCATTCTCTCTCTTGTTCCTGGTTCATCATATTATCATGGTATCAGTTTCAATCGATCTCATAGCTTCCGCGCGTAATTTCTCGAATTGATTACAGTTCTGTAATCTCCATACAAATCCTGTTCTTCGATCCAAATTTCATCTTATTCCACCGATTCAATCTTCATCTTCTATAAAACCCTAAATGACGATCATCGCTGATCTCTCCGATGATTCCTTTGGTCTCCATGAGGAATATGACATGGCCGACATCAATCTGGTGCTGGCGCCTTCTCATCCTCTCTATCTCCATCCAAATGATTCACCTGGTATGGTTCTTGTTTCTGAAACCCTAGAAGGGCGAAATTATCAACAATGGCGTAGATCTATGTTGCTGCACTTGTCTGCTAGACTGAAATTGGGAATTATCAATGGTACACATAAATGCCCTAGGTCAGATTCCAAGTACTTTGCACATTGGAATCGATGCAATGACATGATAGTTGGATGGATATTGAATTCTGTTTCTTCTGAAATTCGTGCTAGCATTGCTTATATAAATTTAGCTAAGGACATTTGGGATGATCTTGCTACACGATTCACACAAGGAAATGCACCTCAGATTTATCATTTACAGAAGAAACTTACACAATTATCCCAGGGAACCTTGTCTATTTCTTCCTATTTTACCAAATTTAGAACACTTTGGGATTCTCTTACCAATCTTACTGCTGTAGTCAAGTGAACTTGTGCTATACAGTGCACTTGTGAGGCTGCTAATTCTTTTCAACACCAGCAAGAACTACAAATGCTTACTCATTTTGTCATGGGCCTTCATGACAAATTCCATCATGTTAGGTCAACCATACTCACAATGAATCCATTGCCTACACTGACCAAAGTAGTCTCCATTCTTGAAAATGAGGAGGACACAAATCAATCCTCAATTCTTGGTACTCCTGATATTTCTACAGCTTTATTCTCTAAACACAAACCATCAAATGCCACCAAACCATCTGTCCAAAATTCCACCAAGAAGTTTGAGAGAAATCCTAACAAAGCTAGTCTTCTATGTGACCACTGTGGAGGTCACGACGACTCCAAAGACACATGTTTCTTTATCAAAGGTATCCCTGATTGGCATCCCCAATCCTGCAAAGATGCCAAAGTATCTGAAGAACAAGACTGCTTCTAATGCTGCAGTTGTGCTTGAGACTCCTATTATTCAAGCTAATGCTGCCTATTCTTCTGGCCTTTCTTAGAGTCAATATGAAGAGCTGCTCAACTCCATTGGTGCTCTTCTTCCTACTGCTATGTCTATGCCAGAGTGTCAGACAGGTATAACATCTACTTTTCCTATTGTTATTAGTTCTTTACAGCAAACTCACACTGTTGCACACACATTAGAATGGGTTATTGACTCAGGTGCATCTGATCATATTACTACTTCTTTTCAATCATTAGTCAATCCTGTTTCTATTTCTTGTGTTATCCATTTGCCCAATGGACACACAGCTTCTATAACTCATAAAGGCACTGTCTACTTAACTCCTTCCATAGTCCTTCATGAAGTTCTATATGTACCTCAGTTCAAGTATAATTTGTTATCTGTTAGCAAACTCACCTCTCATAGTCATATGTGTATCATTTTCTATCCAAAAATGTGTGTTTTTCAGGACCATCTTCTTCAGAAACTGAGGGGGTTTGGTAAGTTAGAAGGAGGCTTATATAAGCTGCTTCTCAACACATCCCATTCACATTCTTCAGAGTCTTCTTTCAGCTCAGCTGCTCACATTACAAAGGACAACTCTGCTCTCTGGCATGCCAGACTAGGCCATTTGTCTTTCAAAACTTTAAAACACATTCCTTCTCTACATTGTAATGTTTCTAGTTCTGAAAACTTGGTGTGTGACGTATGTCATTTTGCAAAACAGACTAGATTACCTTTCCCTATTAGCAATAGTCATTGTAAACAACCTTGTGCTTTACTT
>JAOWAN010062617.1:0-12123 GCA_028566635.1 Lobelia cardinalis
CCAATTGATCTAAGTATGCATTTGGGGGGTTAAGTGATTTTTGATGGATACTTTGGGGGGCGGAAAATTTTTAACCCGAAAGAATGGCTTTATTTGACTATTATTATAGTCATTCCATGTTTTTCATTTTTATGGCGGCAGGGCTATTTCCCTCATATGAACCTGTTTCAATTTTAGATTTTCTTTTCGGCTCCCAGGCGGTACGGTAAAATGACCATCAGATTGTGGGACTCAACTGGTCATTTTCTCTCTCATTTTTACATCCTCATTTAAATACTCCTATAAGAGTGAAATATTTTTGTGAGTAAAAATGTGGGCCATTTTGTTTTTGTTTTTGTTTTTCCTTTTCTTACAAATAAGAGTGAAATAATTTTGTATTTATGCAACAAATAAAATTTGTATTTTTCAATTTAATTATCTAGGAAGTAAACTAAAATAAATTTATAACAATAAATAAAATTCAATACAACAATAAATAACAGTTACTCTAATAATACATTTCATAAAATAATAAGTTACTCATAGTCTATATCTTAAGGGTATGAAATATTTTTTTTCAATTCCACTGTCGTGCACTACCAGAAAAGAGCATATACGCTAAATAGTATTTAGCTGTTTAGTCGCTAAAATTAGTCGCAAAATTTTGATCCCTATTAGCGATTGTCTGACTTTTTAGCGACTGACAGTGACTTCTCGGTCGCTATTTAGCGACTGATAGTCACTGACAAGTTTACTGACTGACGAACTAGCGACCGACAAATTTAGCGACTGTAATGTTAGTCGCTAGCACATAATTATTAATTTAAAAAAATATTAATTAAATTAATTATTAATTAATTTAATAATAAATTAATAATAAATTTAAAATTTTAATACTAAATAATTAATAAAAAATTATAATTAAATAAATTAAATTTATTATTATTAATAAAAATATAATATTTACAAAAAATATAAATAAATAATATTATAAATAATAATATAAAATTCCTAATCTAAATCAATATCATCGCGATCCTGGTGGGGCATCTTTGGACGATACACATCATCCCACGAGTCCAACTGGGGAACACCAATGCCGTGGCTCTATGGGGGCGTAGCCTGGAACTACGACGACATGCTCGGCTGCGACGTCCGTTCCTCAAGCAGCTGCTGCAGGATTGATTCTAATCTCCATTGATTGGCCCGGAGATTCTCCATCTGCCGTGCCCAGTCCAATGGAAGCGACTAATAGGATTTAGGACTAATAGTCGGTCGCTGTTTTCTAGTAGTGGTGCTCGTGGAGAGCGAAAAGAAAACAACGTGAACTTAGAAATTCATGATATTAATATTTTGTTATGTTAAATTTTCTTATAATTAAAAAAAAAAAATCATGTGCTCACGGTATGGGCTTTCACTAATTTTCAATATTAAAAGGTAATTCAATTTTTTTAAAATCTAAATTGTGTTTCATTTTACATAACATAGCTTTTGAAAATGACACATATTCTATTAATTATACAAAATTTAGGATTTAAAATTTATGGTCATAATTTGAAAGATTATGATAGAGTTTCAAGAATATGTCAAAAAATAAAATATTATTTGAAACAGAAGATCTAAACTTAAAAGGCTAAAGATCTAGTTGTGAGGTTAAGAGAGATTGTGAGAGAGACTATTGAAAATGAATTACCATGTTCGTTGGTCGATACTCGATAGTAAGAATATGAGGATATTTATTGATTATAATTTGTGCCAACGGTAAAATAGTCTCGCACCAAAAAATCAGTAGGTCTAGCAATATTATTGTTAATTTTTATGAAAGAGGTCAGAAGTTCAAATTTCAATGAAGGCGTTATTGGTATAGATATTATTTATCATCGCTTTTGACATTATTCTTAAATAATAATAATTTTTTAAAATAATAGTCCCGCAAAATATCTCTCAAAATGTTGTAATTTAGGTGTTGACTATTTGAACAATATGTTGAAATTTTGAATTTGACACTTATTGGATAAAGAAAACAAGAACAAGTATGAAAGTTTTTGGTTAGTGAAAGCTTTTGGTATTTTTGGTATTTTATTTTCTATTTTATTTTTCTAAAATTTTATACTAATCTTTAAGAGATGACCCTAAATTTTAAAATTTTAGTTAATGAAATATATGTCGATACTTAAGAGACGGGAATAGGAGATGAGATAGGACAGTAAATGCGAATTCAAAAAGGAAAAAAAAAAAAAAAAAAACTTGAGAAAGCGTAGCGCGTAATTTGCGAAATGAATTCTTCACCCCCTAAAACCTAACTAATATGCTAAAACAGCGAATTGGTCGATCACACTCACACGTGTCAACCGGGCTGGGATCAAAGCCCAGTTCTCATATCCAATAAGCCAGAAATACAACCCGACCCAAAATCACCCCCAAAACCCTAATTATATAAATTTATCGTTTCCATCCCCAAAGCTATTTCTCATTTCATTGCGGTAGTTCGTCTCCAGCCACCCTGATCGAAGTACAGATCCAGCCACCAGGCATTAACAGGTAAATTCTTTGTAGATATACGTGAATCCATCTCTCTTCTCCTATGTATTTGTATTTAGTGCGTGTTTTCCGTACAGGCAAGTGAAGGAGGAAAATGAAGGTTATTGCTGCATATTTGCTCGCTGTCTTGGGCGGAAACTCCAGCCCCGATGCTAAGGCGATCAACAAAATTCTTGAATCCGGTAATTGTCTAATCAAATTGAGTAAATTAGTTTATAGTAATAATTTGTGTAAGTGTGTGTGTTTGTTGATGTTACACGCATGTAAATTCATCTATATTTGTTGACGTGATTTGTGTGTTTCTGTGATTCGTATCTCTATAAGCTTAGATCTATGGCTCAGTTTATTTCTAATTTTATTTGCGTTTAGTTTCAGTAATTTGTGCGTGTACGTTTGATTGTATACTTGGTTCTATACTGTTAATTTTTCCAATTTAGGGATTTTTTGGGGCTGAATGACCTTGTAGAACATGAAAGAGAAAACTCTTGTTCTCTGATACTGGAAGTGCCTAATATATAGGTTACAAGATCCTGTATTTAGTTCTTCTAAATGAAGAGTTGGCATTTGTATAAACTCAAATGTTTATTTGGCAATTTATTTTAGGTCTGATTTATATTAATGTCTTGTCTTTTACTTCCTGTCATTGATTATAGAGTGACCTTTTCATTTTAGCTTGTCTCAGGGGAGTTCTATTCTAAACTTTGTGCTGTAGATTTTTCTTATATATATAGATTTTCCTTTTCATCTTAAAGATGCGATATTTTCTACAGGAAGTATGTTGAAGATAGCAACATCAATTAATAATAATTAAATTTGACCTCTCAACTGCAATGCCTTCTTTTTGTCCAGTGGACCTTTTGTTCTTGAGACTTTTAATATTGACAGACATGGAAATTATATTTATTATTGACCTCCTACATATATGTGCTCCCTCATCTACACTCAAAGAACTCTTCATATAAGAGACAGATTTTGTACATGCAGACCTACCCTTGGAAATAGCTGTTATATCCTAACTTTCTGTAGTGTGGCCAACCTGCCTATTGCATGTATCAAGCTATGACATCAGTTGGAATGTTGTGCTTAATTTATGAACATTCTGAGTGAATTATCTCGAAGCAGATAACAGGAATCTTATCCAAAACAATTTGAAAAGGGAAATGTGATTCTTCTGGAGAATTGGAGGGGAGTATTTGTGAATGTAGTACTTGTTGTAGTGAAACATGTGTTAATTGTTGTTGAAGAAGCGTTTTAGCTTAAATACTCTTGTTTTAGAGTGTCTTAAAGATTTATTTTTCTTTTCTTTATCCAGTGGGGGGGTGGGGGTAGAGGAGTTCAATTCAGCATATTATGTCCCCGTGGAGATGTTCTTAATTTCCTTCATGGCTTGTCCAAAAAATGTCTCTGAATGTAATATATTGTGTGTAATTTATAGGATCTTTAAACTTGAAGCCTTGTCTTGTCTAAGGGGATTACTTTGGGAGTGAAGGGAGTATATTGCTTTGTTTTTACAAGCTCTGCTTAATTTTATTGATTGTTTTCTGATATTGCATAGAAATTTTCTGGCAGTAAAAGTGTCCAAGCTATTTCTCTTGTTATTTTTTTTTTTACTGAAATGCTTCCTTGTCATACAGTTGGAGCCGAAGCTGATTCCGATAGAGTTGAACTACTCCTATCTCAAGTCAAGGGTAAGGACATAACAGAGCTCATTGCAGCGGGTCGAGAGAAGTTGGCATCAGTTCCATCAGGTGGTGGTGCTATTGCAGTGTCTGCATCTGCCGGTGGTGGTGGTGGTGCTGCTGCCCCAGCTGCTGCTGAAGCCAAGAAAGAGGAGAAGGTTGAGGAAAAGGAAGAGTCAGATGATGTAAGTGTTTCTTTTGATTGCAAATGACCGAGATGATTCTCGATGCACATACTACGATTTATTTTCTCATTCCTGCCCTTGGATGCACTAATTTTACTTTCACACTTTACCCAGTATATTGCATCATGATGAACCATTTTGATCCTGGGTGTCCTCATGATGAACCATTTTGGTTTTCATTTCAATAGTTCTTGATGTTGTCAGCCTTCCCTTGCCTTCCCCAGATTTAAGCTGTCTAGTCCATATTCTCAGAACTAACATCAATATTTTAATTCTATTGCCTTGTACTTTGATACAGGATATGGGCTTTAGTCTGTTTGACTAAGCAGGTGGAAATGCAAGTCATATGGAGCGCCTTTTCAATCCGGAGCTCTCATTAAATGCCAAAGATTTTGTTATAAAGAGTACTTGTAGTTTTTTTTTTTTTTTTCGTTTGTCAGAAGTATTGGTACGAGCTAAAGGCAGAGTGTTCTATGATTGAAATGGAACGTTGAATAGTTTGTAGAAGGTATCTATTTACCAATTGGGCAATGAAACTCACTCTTTATGTTTAACATGTCTTGCTTGTTGTTTATTTGCTTCTGTTTATCTGAGCAATAATCCCTCATTTTAGTGCCCCCAAAGTCGACAACTGTGACTTTAATGCCTTGGCTTTGCTCACCCACATTTTTCAACCTGCCTGGCTTTGGTGATCCAAATCTTCTTTTTAACATGGGGTTAAAATATGAATGTGGTCTTCATTGATTCTGTTCATCCCAGGGAAAGCCAAATGAGGATTTGTTATTAAAGTGTTGCAAGGTGGTGTGTGCGTAGAATTAAACTTTTGATCAGTAGGGATGCTTCATTGAAAGTTGGATGAATTCTGGGCTTGTGAAGGTTGATGCTTCTAGTAACTGCTGTTTTCTGTTTTTGGAACACGAATCTACTTGGCTATGTATCAGAAACTCTAGGTCGTTGTTGGCCTTGTTTTGTGGATGATTACACTGAAAGGATTACACTGAAAGTTATACAATCTCAAAGATGGCTGCTGAAGAAGTTCACAGTCTAGGGGGAACTTTTGGAGCTGTATATTAACAAGCTAGATCACAAGTCCGTTTTCATATGATTTTTAATTTTTGATAGGGCGCATAAAATCAAAATCACTACGAATCGAACTTCTGATCCAAACAAACCGTGTTTGAGGATCCCTGAGAGTGTACTAAGGGCCAATTGCTTTAGTGATATTTCAGTCTCTTTCCTAGCAAGAGGATAAGAGTTCAAGTGTCGTCAGTTCAACTTGCTACTCTTTGTAAGACGTATAAAATAAATAGTGAAACAAAGCAACCATGGTGATGTGGCTATTCACATCTGCAAATGTGATACATTCTTTGAACTCTATGTTTTCAGAAACTAACAGATCGATCTTCGCGGGTTCTGCCTTACGGCTCCGCCACTAATTTAACTCCATCCCCGGCATCCACCTCTTTTCCTTTCGAGCTTCTAGTTTATGCTGATATTTGTCACTCCCTTCATTCAAGAACGAGTGTCAAAATATTTATGGTCGTAAACAAATTGTGACACTCATTTTTGGATGGGTGCAGTACAATACAATAAATATTCCTTAACCAGATAGATTGTAGGCTAAAAGAGGCCGGCCATGTCTCTTGTCTATGAACCAGGGACCAGGCTGACTTTTAATTGGCAAGTACTATCCTAAACTGAATATAAAATTATACTATCATATCGTACAGTGATAACGCTTTCTCTTTCTTTGCGCTCCACCCCACCTTCCCTTGTACTTCACACGAGTATAGTAGTTACTGGTTAGGACATCCTCTTTTCATGTCGAAATCACAGGCTAAAACCATGGATTTCCTTGGATGTAGAGTGAACTGCAATATATCCGGATTGACTATCCTGGAAGAGCAAGATCAGAAGGAAAGCAAGAATCAATCAGAGAAGTTCCCGTCTCAATGTGATGAACTGTCTGATGTTAACTGCCCGCAATATTCCTTTTAGACAAAAGAGAGCCTTACAAGTAGACTGTACACCTTGTCCCGGGTACCCAGTTTCCTCCTCCCTTTTCTGTAACAAAATAAACCAAAACTAGGACCAAACTGAGAGTGAATAGCATAAAGAATGATGGACTTGTGAATGAGAACACCTCAGAGAGAGCGAGACATTGTATTGTGTCTAAGTAGCGGTTGGGTACCTTTTCCGAGCACCTACTCCTATCAAGGAAGGCTGAACTTGAAGAAGCGGGAGAAAGAAACTAGTCTCAGTGCACCAAGACCCAGTGCCCTCAACGTAATATGTCTAGTCTCCAAGTTGAAGTCATCTTCTCTAAGTTGTGCCATTCCGTACTGCTTGCTCCTCTCCTTTCATGGGATCAGAGCTGGAGGTTAATCCTCCGTTGCAAGTATCTTAATCAGCTTCTTGCATCACTTGTCTTTTCTTTCTCCATATAACCATCTAGGCAAATCTTGGACAACTGAAATATGCCTAGTTGTCCCAAATCTTAGATTATATCATAATAACATGATGAAGTCCTCAGTACTTAGAGATTGGGCATGCCTTCCAAGAGAGCTTCTCTGACTCATGGCATTCGATTGCACTAGAACCGTACCGGAACAGGAGTCAGATGATCTTACTATTATTAGGAAATGTAAAAATCTTTGCAGGTAGATTAATGAGTCTCCACATATAAATATAATGGTCAAATTTTGCACAGAAGATGGTAGATTCATAGAAAGCAGTGGTTCTGATCATACTTAAAGTGCTAGTATTACCCTGTTCTGAAATCTTCTCATACTAGGAGCTTTGCACTGCTGTGCTTTGAACTATACAAAATTTTAGAACTTTTTCACTTATCGGAGAATTGATCAAAATAAATTCAATAAATGAAAAAATTGTAATAAGTAGAATATTCAAAGCATAATCAAATAGTTTAACCAATAAATGAGAAAAAAAATTAAAATTCAGAGGTTTCAAGTCCCTAATACTAGATGCATTGATATTTTATTTTCATATGTTGTCACAAATTGGTGTTGAAATTTCATCATCAAATCATTTGTAGTAGTCGGATCGTGTTAGGGGGTGACGTGGCCACCATCACTAACATCCACCGTAGCGCTGCAGCAGAGTTGATATTTGCAGCAACCCAAATCTCCATTTCTCATAGGATGACTATGGATTATTCATAGAATTGAAAATTTAGAAACCAGAGTTAACTGTTTCTAGTAAAAACTCTGTAACTAAACGTATTCTTCGAGTAAAGGCAAATGCTTATTTCTACAAGAAAGTGACAATTTCAAACGCATAACTTGTCCCCATGAAAGAGCGCTCATATTTTCTAACATTGGAAATGATACCAAATCATTTGCGAAATCAGGTTGATCAAATTTTTCATAAAGCATCTATCAGAAGTTAATATGGGCATAGCAGATTGGTATACTTTAGTTTGATTATTGGGAGATGTGAAAATCAAGATGTAATGCAATTTTTGAAAACAGTAAGATGGATGCTTGCAAAATCATTAAGCAAGTAGTTAGTAATATTACTGACACTATGCTTGCTTATGTTCTCTCCAAAGTCTATGGCTTCTTCAATTGATAGGCATATATATGTTGAAAATTATCAGCGTTGAGATCAAGGAGCTCCATCAGAAGAAGGGTGAATGGTTAAAATGGGAGAAACCAACTCAACAGTATAAATTGAATACTGATGGATCTGCGATAAATGGTATGAGTTCACTGGTGGTGGTATAGCAATATTACATACACTATGCGATGAATGGTATGAGTGCATTGGAATGACCCTCTGTCGGGAGCCATAGTAACTTTAACCGATGGAAGCCCCAGGAATTAATTAACCTTAATCCAAGCACAATTCACAGCTCCTCAAACAAACACATGGACTAACTCCCTACAATTTCAAGGTACACTCTCTCTCTCTCTCTCTCTCTCTCTCTCTCTCGCATCAGCATTCTAGCATATCTTTAATTATGGCGTTCATGAATTTAACATAGCCCTCCTATCCTATATACCATTGTAAAGATTCAATGCTATATAGCTGCCAAACATAAAATAGAAATTGCTACTATAACTATTTTGAACCAGGCAGGCGTAACTCCTACACTTTAATCTGTCCCTTTTTGAGGACAAGTAACAGAGGCCAACTCATACACAGTCAAATATACATACATGGAGGATATACTGAATATAGTAGAAGTGAGATAATATGCCAATGCTTACATACGTACGCAAGTGAAACCAGTTCAAAGGGTGCACTAATTAGGTTCCCGGTTACAATTACATCAGTTGCTGCCCCCATCACCATTCACAATACTGGACTGATGTACGGTGAAATTTAGAGGCACGCCTTGTGATGGTACATGTTCATCAAAACATATAAGTTTTCTAAATCTTTGGCAAAAGTTAATCAAGATGAAAAGAATATATTGAGATGGAATTCCAAAAAAAAAATTTACTAAGGAAAACATAACTTACGTTAACCACATGAAATAAATCATTAAAATATCGGAGGATTGATGGGAATTGCTGTTGAAACTTCTGCACTTTCGAACTGGCAGCCTCTTGAAAGGTCCTCACTGCAAGCGAATAAAGAGTTAAATTATAATAATTATCAATGAATTGAGTATGGAAAGGGAAGCGATTGGCAAATGGAAAATTATTGAGAAAAGTTGCAGAACTAATGAAAGAGATTGTAAACTAATATATAGTTATGCACCAAAACCTGTATTCAAGTACTTTTTATTACTTGAGGAGATTCATAGAAAAATGAAAAAGGATTTTCACAAGTTTTTGATTAATGTTACACACCTTCGAGTCTTCATAGGTACCTCTGAAGAATTCCTCTGTAAGTCATGTTGCTGTTGCACTTTCAGTGCTGTCTCCAACTGCAACACCACTTCGTGCATAGATGGCCGTTCTTCCGGGTTTTGACGCAAGGTTTTGCCAATCAGATCAGTGTATACCTTTAAACAATATTGAGAAATTTCGAGTATTATGTTTGGATCAATATTTTGAAGTGCCAAATCGCCGAAATTGTCATCATCCTGAGGGTAGTAGCTCTCATTACCAGAACACTTCCATGGAGACTTGCCACACAACAACTCGAACAATACCATTCCGTATGAGTACACGTCAACTTTGGTTGTGATCCGGTGGTTGGTGATATACTCCGGTGCAATATACCCGGGAGTGCCTTTGAGTTGAGTACTGATCAGGTAAGAGTTGTTTCGATGGAGAGGAGGAGGTGCAGGACATACCTTCATTAACCCAAAGTCTGAGAGTTTGGCATGGTAATTTTCATCAAGTAAAATATTGGACGGCTTCACGTCACGATGAATGATCCCGTCTGGGAAATCTGTCGTCCCCTTGTGAAGGTGCTCTAATGCAAGCGCAGCATTAATGGCTATGTCAACTCGTTGTAACCAAGTCAAAAATGGTTCCTTGAGATTATCTGCTAAGCTTCCCTTGGCCATGTATTCATAAACGACAATCCATTGATCAGGGGAATCATTGCAATAGCTGACTACAGAGACGATGTTTGGGTGATCAAGGTCCGTAAAAATGTGGGACCTGGGTGTCCCGTAAATTTTATCCGGATCAAAGACCTTCACAGCAACAGTAATGTTTTTGTTAGCGTGAGCATCATAGAGAACACCCTTGTAAACCTTTCCTTCTCCCCCCCTTCCCAAAACCATTTCCTCATCAAAGTTGTTTGTTGCCTTTTCCATCTCCCCAAACGAAAATCGGCGAAACTTTACATCATTTGGAAGGAAGGCTGAATAGTAACCATCTTGTGGGCCGTCCACTAAAAGCGGCTCGTCAAAGGCAGACATGGCTAGAATTGTTCTAGCTATGACAGATATATTTATTAGACCGGAAAATGGGTGGAAAGCTCAGAAATTGGGAGGACGGGACGGCGATGACTAGCAAGATTTCTTCACTTTGAAGGAAGATGAAGAAAGAGAAAAATCTGATCAGGAATCGGGTGGTGGATGATCGATTGTTTGGTTTTCCCTGATAAGAGAGGTTTAAGAGATTTCTAATTAATGATGGGTCGAATTCAAGCTTTAGAACTAATCCCTTACCACCCAACCAGGAACGCGTCTTTGGGGAGTAAGAGAACGCGTCTTTGCGTGATTAAAAAACTCTTTTACGTGATTTCTAATTAACGCACTTTTAGTTTTTGTTGGGAGAAACTGAAATTAAAAAACTCTTTTGCGTGATTAAAAAATTTTCATGCTCCTTCGGGTAGCAGCTATTCTAACATCAACAGAGTAATGAGAAGAGCATCTAGATTTCCGCTCCGAAAGAAACTACCAAGCGCTACCTCAGTCATAACGTGGGGGTTATGAAGATATGAAGGAATAATTGAATTGATATTCATTGTGAACAAGTTACAATATTATATACTAATTCTACAACTAGTCTATTTTAGTTAGGAGACTAAACAATCATAGCTAATATACACTTCCTATATTTACGGCTGAGATAAAGATACAATAAAGAAGATAAGAGAGATAATTAGTTAGACTTGATATGTCCCCGCAAGATGGACGGTCCTGAAAGTAGTCCAATCTTGAACATGAGAAGGTTGAATCTAGGACGTAGAAGAGGCTTGGTGAGGACGTCGGCAAGTTGATCATCCTCGGCAATATGTGTCACCCTGATCGTGCCATCTTGGACACTTTCACGAACAAAATGAAAGTCCAATGCTAAGTGTTTCACGCGTGAGTGTAAAATTGGGTTCGCTGAATAGTGTGTAGCACTTAGGTTGTCACAATATTTAGCAAGCTTGACACTAGATGTGTATCCAAGTTCCTGGAGAAGAGAGATAAGCCATAACATTTCAGTGGTGGTGGAAGCGACGGCTCTGAACTCGGCTTATGTGGACGATCTGGCAAGGGTGCGCTGACGTTTGGAGCTCCATGCAATGGGATTTGATCCAAGATAAACTATATAACCTGTTGTGCTTCGAAGAGTGTCTTCGTCCCCTACCCAATCTGCATATGTGAAGGCGTGCAATTGCATTGGCGAAGCTTTTCGAAATAACAATTCATGATGCTTTGTGCCTTGTAAATATCTAAGAAGTCGCTTAAGTGTATTCCAGTGAGCATCAGTTGCGGCATGCATAAATTGGGATAACCTGTTAACAACAAAAGCAACATCTGGGCGAGTTAAAGACAAGTATTGCAGGGCGCCTACCAAGGCTCGATATTCAGTGGGGTTGGACAATGAAGTCCCTCCATGCAACGTTAATGGATCAGAAGCTGCAATGGGTGTGGTGGCAGCTTTACAACCGGTCATTTTGGCTCTAGTTAAGAGGTCAAAAATATATTTGCTTTGAGAGAGAAAGAGACCTTGATTGTGAGGAATTACCTCGACGCCAAGGAAATAGGAAAGAAGACCGAGATCTCTAAGAGAGAAGCAACTAGAGAGGTCGGTAATGAATGCATTGAGGGTGGAGGGTGAAGGGTCTGTAATTATTATATCATCTACATAAACAAGAACAAAAATTGGATCAAATTTTTTTTTGGTTGTGAAGAGAGATGGTGGAAAAAAAATCTTTTGAGAGGAGATATTTTTTGAGCTCATCATACCAAGCTCGAGAGGCTTGGCGCAAACCATAGATGGCCTTATTTAGCTTGCAGATATTGTTAGTGTAATCCAGGAATGTTACCCGTGATGTTACCTCAGGATTTTTATGTTACCCTGGATGTTACCCTGACA
>JAOWAN010062686.1:0-12115 GCA_028566635.1 Lobelia cardinalis
TATATATATATATATATAGAGAGAGAGAGAGAGAGAGAGAGAGAGAGAGAGAGAGAGAGAGAGAGAGAGAGAGAGTTACTTCTAAAGTCAGTTGACAAGGAATGAAGGCTTAAGAATGATGCCTCCAGATCTTTAAGTGTTGGGCCCATGGGTATTCTATAGATTGGATACCTACACCAAGTTCAGTTCATCACAAATGAAATCAATATGAGAATCAAATGGCTAAAAATTCAATGCAAGTAATATAGCATGATAAAAAGCATACCATGCTACACATAGCCAACTTGAAGGCAATAAATCACAGCTTTTGTATGTCCTCAGCTCTGGATATTGAGATTCAAGGGCCGAAACCTGTTGGGGCAAGAGAAGAATGTGCCATAAAGAATTCAATTCAGGCAAGGACCAAAAAAAAGGCAGAAATCATAACATTCTGCTTTTATAAAATTAACTTGCCTTATCTATCAACGGCTGCCGTAAATAAGGTTGTTCATGCTCCAAATATTCAAAAACGAGAAGTCCAGGAGAACAGGAAATTTCAGCTTCACTTCTGCGTGAACTCTTGACAACTTTGTCCTTCAGTGAGGAGTCACCTTCACTATCAACACTAGGTCGCCTAGTGGAAAATATGGAGAAATTCCACAAAAAACAAACATTAATCATACAATGTCAAGTATACGAATTAGGATTTTTTTTTTCCTTCAAAGGAAAAGGAAATTTATGTAAATTAATGAACACCAGAAACAAAATAGTATATAGAAACACGCATGCAAATATACTGTTTTCACTTGGGAGTTATGCCACTATTTTCAGCTTTACCAACCTTCTTTCATTTCGGCCCTAAGGGGGCAAGTGAAGAGATCAAACTTGAGATCTCATGTGTTTTAAATCCCATATCTACCACTGCCCATCCATTAGGGTTCCGTACTTAACCAACAGATGCAATCTCTCGTTGACAAAGAGAGTCAATGAGAGCAGAAGTGACGACAGTAACCAATTAAATACTGTAAATTGAATCAAGTACCAAGTTGCTTTTGCAAATTGAGTAGCCTGAATGTTCTACAGCAGAGAAGATAACACTTTCCTTTGATTCACCGAACTGTATCAGGAATAGAGCCGACTTAACCCCTTTTCTCCTTGCACAGTAATTAGCTTGTTTGCATAGGATAATAGCATACCAGTCCTAGTTTGATATCCAATGAAGTAATACACCAAGATGGTGGATAACATGCAACAGAACTTACACCGAAACCACTATGACGATGAAGATTTGGATGTGCACAAAAAGAAACTCACTCTCAGCATTAGATCTTCCCTTAATTAGCTTCTTTGAGAAACACCAGAGTACTCCAGATTAAAAAGAGATTACAGCGCATCCCAGTATTTCACCATTTATTTTGAAAATAACTAGGAAAGAAAAACATGAACCAGTTCAACAAAAAATTAGGTACCTAGATAGTGAAATTCTAATGTTTGATGCTTTTCTTAAGAGTAAAAACCTACTAGTCCAAACACATCTCAGAACCCATATGAATACCTAGGGAAGTAAGGGCTTCGACAGAACTCGAGGGTAAACCTTCACCCAATTAAAGAATGGATATTGCATCTGCTCTAAGGGATATATTGATAAATAACAATGTATGAACCGATGGAAATGAGTTTGATCATACTCTAAGAAACCTGTAGCTGATATTGAAGTAAGCATGCCAATCTGACCATGCATAAAGCATATCAGCTTGGTAGTTCACCTCCTGAAGGACATGATAACTAAGTAGTTAGACAGAACTCCAGTAGCGACTTTCATTCAATGTACCATAAAGCACGCACTAATCTCGGAAAAAAAATTAAAAAGGAAAAAGGATGTGTAAGCTGCATGCGTTAAAACACATTATAAATTTATAGCGTCAAAAGGCTTCAACTAAAAGAATGTCCGTATTATTTTCCATGCAAAAAGTGCTCTGAAAAACATGAATGCTCTTATTTTGTTGTCGAACTGTGCATTACGGCACAGAACTGGAAAGGAGCAAGGAAGTTTATCTACGCTTTGCCGACCAATAGAAGAAGAAGGTCGCGGGCATTGATCAGTACCATAAAGTCTTCGAGCGATGTCAGCAGCCAAATTTTAGATATCTAATTTTACCACCACAAGGAAGCAGAGATATTTCACGAGCTACTTGTGATTATGCAACATGGCAAAAGAGTCTACCAAGAAAAACAAGGTCTCTTCCACATATTTGATAACTCATGGGTAAGAGATCAACGATATATTCACCGAACTGACTTTAAAGTATTTCATTCTCTTTACTCAAGATCATGCATCGGGATCAGTAATTTCCGCAATCAATAATATTAGGTGTGCCTATGAATCTTCTAGGAAATATATATATATTTTTAAGTTGACAAAGGGAAAAATAGATAATCGTAGAAGAGGACAAAGACAAAACAAATTTAGAAAGATAACGTAGCACTGCAATTCACCAATCAAACCAATCTTACAAACAACTCCAAATAACCGGAATCCATCCATAACCTTATGAAGAAAGAAAGAACAAAAAATAAAAAAGAGAGACCCTTTGAGTATTCCAGCTCCTAAACTGCACAAAACTACAAGGACTGGTACGATGTCCAGATCTTCTCCTAACAAAGCAACTATCCGAAGCGGAGATAAAGATTCTTCAAAAATCTAGACAGATGGAATACTTATATGATGCAATATATCATTCTTTATCTCTGGCAATACCTAATACACCCGGAAATGTTATAATCCCTCCCTGTAATGATTGAATAACCTGTACTACTACTGAGTCAATCATCATTCAACTTTGACAAGGCTAGATCAATGAATTTCTTAAATGTTACCATACCAAGGGGCACATGTACTAAGGAGCAGCAACTGTCCACTTATGTACTACTACTAAACTCCAAACTATGATCAGACCACCAGACTCCTTTACCATGTTATATTTACAAAAGTGAATTCATTTTGACATGGAGAGAGTACTCAAAAAGGAAAATTTCCAACAGTGTATTTAGTTCCCATGGAACACGTGCTTCTAACTCCAAGATGCAATGCATCTAATCAAAATTTTCATTGAAACAAGTTTTGCATTTTCAAATGATCAACGACAACCACTGGAGATTTAATTTTCTAGGGTATTAAGAGGAAAATCAGATTAAAACTACAGGCTGAGGTCTCATCTGGTCACATTTGAATCCCATTTGTTCAGATATGTAGAAAATTCAACCTAGAAGAAGAGGGAGGACATCTGTGAATAAATGTATGAATTGCAAGCACGAATTTGAGTGTCTCATATTGACTAAAATAGGGTGTCAGAAAATCAACCATAAAAGCATAGACACAAGGGCACATCCATATACAATATTTGAAGAGATACTTTGAATACGAATAAATAAAGGTACTTCTTTGGTTCAAACAGCTCTGGTAATTACTTTCCTTACCCTCTTTTTTAAACATATCTTAATTTGAAACATCACTTTTAGTGGATTTACTGAATTGTCCTTTTGTGAAGCAAACTCCTACTGCCTTTGTCAAAACCATAACTCTGTGACATGCACAGGTAAATACGTGCCCAAGGCGGACTGCATCTTGTACCCCCTCAATATTATAATATTATAGCAATAAATGTGTAGAGAGCCTCAAAATTATGCCACTTGGCTTAATCATGCCCTAAAGCGTAAGTCTCCGTACTATTCAACTGAAATCAGCTCTTTCGCCCATTATGAAGAATCTAGATCTATCCAGCGCCATGGTAAATCGCCATGGAACTTTAATGGCATGTCCGTTGATCTTTTAAACCCAGATAAAGCATCATGCTTCTCTCATGCAACTTTTCTCCACCTAACAACCTCGTCATATAAACTAAAAGAAATTTAAGTTGCAAAATTTTACTTAATATGCTGAAATCAGTAGATGTAACTACTGTTGCTCAACCTTCTTCTGCCTATTTCAAAAAAATATATGTTTCTAGATTATTTGAACTATTTCCTCATTCAGCATCATATTGAACGTCTATCCTATTCATTCATGTGGGCATGACTATTCAAAATTGTAGCAAGTTCTGTAATTATATTTTACATTTGATCAACAGAATGACCTAAGATGGTCCTTTTTTATTTTTCTAACATATATCCTAAGAAAGCTCCTCAAAATTATTTCATGATGAATATTCAGAAAGAGGAAAACTTTAATTTCATACTTGACATGACATGAGCTATTACACGAGAACCCCACGTCCAAACTTCGACTGTTCAGCACCAAATGCAAATAGACGTCTTCGGAGATATAAAGGGTGTGTTTAGATGAGTGATTTATTGATTTGGTTTTTGAGATTTTATAATGATTAAAGTAAAAAGTAAGAGAGAGATAAAGAGAAAAAGTGTGGGACCAATGAGAGAGAAAAATCAAAAAACAAAAAAAATGGGTGAAAATCACCCAGAAGAACACAACCAAAGATACTTTTGAGTAAACATAAATCTTCATATTTTCCAAAAAAAGTATGATTGATACATCGAGTAGGAATTAAAACCAAATTAATCAAATTGATAAAAATGGGCATGCTAATAGAACTACATATTAGGTCAATAGTTACTTGCTTTTAGAAAACACACACGCAACAAAATCAAACCAATGTACTATATTGCACTGTCTCAAGGCAAGAGGGAACTCAACATTTAGCTAATCCATTCTCCACCTCATTCAATTCTATCCTGATATGAAGTATCAACTGGAAGCTTATCTAGTGCTCGTTTTTCATGCATGTGGCTATGAGTTAAGCACTACCGTCGACATAGTATTACAGCACAAGGAGCATTGAGGCACCAAATGGTTTCTCAATGCCATGCACAAGGAGAGCACCCACATAGGAAAAGTAAAAGGTATATAAGCAAAAATGTTGAGATAATAGGTTTTATTTGTGATAATATTCAAACAAACTAGAAACTTCAACGTATGTTTGTTCTAATAACTGTATAATGCCACAAATGTATCGTCAACCCTAAGTTTATCCATCCTCTCAATTCATAAATTGCTACACTTAGATTTTCCTTTCCATTCCCCGAATTTGAGAAAACCTAGAAATGGTTGAGCTTGCAAATATAGTATAACAATACATATTAGAGCAAACATAGTTAATGGTAAGAAAGGTCCAAAGAAATAACGCGTGTCAAGGCAATAGCTTGAACCTAAGGACTAGACTCACTAGGGTGTACTTAAGAATGGAATTGGCCTAGGACAGATCAGCCTCCAATAAAACCTTAAGCCTAGGAGCACCTTTAAAAAACAATGATAATAACCACAGAATTAAGACTACAAAAATCAGCCCTACAAAAGAGAAATATATGAGTTTGACTTATCTAACAAGCCACCAATATACTCTCCAAGTAGGATTAATTGCATCATGCCTCCTTAAATTTTTATGCATACATCAATCACCAGCAAACTGAAAGGAAATCTATAGCAATACTTAATATCAAAAGCTATAAATCCAAATTCTTTAAGACACAACTTTTGCGGGAAGTTCAAACTTACTGATTTATGAATGTCCACTAACTAAGCAACTTAGAGGAATAAGCATCTTAAGATAAAAATGATGTGTCATGTATGATTGGATTGGACTATATCAAGCTTACGAAAATATGGGTTCTATAATATATACTACGCGAGCCACGTAAAACTAATTTTCAAAGTTCAACTGACCTATATACTGAATGCAGTTTTTCCCCAGGAAAAAAACCCAGATTTATTGGATGCATGATGCTTGTGTTAGTAATTAATAGAGGACATTCCTGAAAGAAACAGAATGACGTATTTGTGACATAGAATTAGTAATATACTTGTGAAAAGAAGTAACTGACCCCGAGTGATTGGGACAAAAGCTGAGATGAGTTGACCTTGTGAAAAGAACATGTAGTTTCATGCTAGGAGTTGTGAAATTCATAAGTATATAACTACAAGAGTACAAGGGATACATAGGTTGTGTTATTTGATATTTATAAGAAAGACGAAGTAATAATGAAAAAAAAACAAAGATGGAAGAACAGCATGTCCTTTTACTGATTCTTGTCGAATTTTCCTTATTATGTGATAAAATAACTAGTTACCAAATAATAGAGCATTTTCTCTTTAGTAAGTTATCTTACAGGAAAAATACAGCTCCATCACAAAGCAAACAATGACGACTTCATGAGCGACATCCAAAATTGGATAAACAATATCTAGGTAGTAGATATTGTGGAATCAGAAGGCATTTATAAGCTTTCGCTCTTTTCGGTTATCGAGAATTATACTCATTGTTCAAAGATCCCCCCTCCCCTTCCCCGTTTCAAAAATAAAAAAAGCCAATGCCAGTAGTTCCATTAGTAACCTTTTAGACAAGGATAAGAAATCATGGTAGTTGGCCAATAAGCTCCTCAAAATAATGAAATCACTCAACTCAACTCAACATTCGTTCTAGTCACTAAGGGTAGGCTACATTGATACTTTTTCGCCCGTAAGATTATGTTATTATGAATATGCCGGAATTTTTGCACCGTGTCACGCTACCTAATGCAACCCTTCTTATTTATCCAGGCTTTGGACCAGCTGTGTATGTGAAAGTATAACTCTTCCGTGACACCTGCCAATTGAGGACAGGAGACATACAAATGCCTGGAAACAGAAACATGAACCAACTAAATCATGGAATCTCCTAAAAAATAGACATTTATGCGCTCATAACCAAACCAAAGCATTGTACATATTCTCATCTCTTTTCTTTCTTTGTTTTTTTCCTTTTGGAGGGGTGAGGAGAGGGGGAGGAGGAGGGAACTATGGTTTGGAAAGAATCAAGTAGCATAGGGAATTAGAGGAACAAAGGCATAATACGCAATTCTAATAATTGTGAGAGAGTTGGTCTGAACATTGTTCCAATTACACATGAAATGGTCTGCGATAGTGAAAGTCCACGTCTATAAACAGTGAAATTTCGCTCACACGCACTCCTTTACTCAATAATCATCAAGCTGGCCCACTTTAATATCTATGATCCATTTCCATGCCAAAAGACAAACTACATTGACGTAACAACTATGCATTTCCATATACCAAAAGATTTCATATTTACTAATTGCAAGTAATGTTGACCCCCCGAGAACTGTAATTCCCTTGTTTGGAATGGATAATTCTTCACATCTGTTGTTGGACACTTGTCATAAAACGACATGGTGCAGTCGTAAAGGTTACCATTTTTGGTGGAAGGACACGAGACAAAATACCTTCAAATTAAGGTAGATAGGACAGAAGACTGAAAAGTAAGTGCCAGAGGGCAGCTTAAACTACTAAGGAAAACACTGAAGATTAATAATATTTGAATGAGAAACAACAATTAGCACCTATCAGAGAAAATGGTTGTCACTTAATCTACTGCTGCCTAGAGAAGATAAAAAATATGCCAGCAAAACTGCTCTGCCAAAAGAAGCAAAAAAATATCTACAAGTACACAAACAAAAGCCAAACTGCTCCTTTAGATGCAACTCCTCCAGCATATGTTCAGTCTTTGGATCTTATTGGCACCAGAACATAGCAGCAAAGAAGAATTGGTGTCATCATTCGGCACCATAGCTACGCAAGACCCAGCAATGGTTGTGCCATGCATGATGATGAAGGACACGAAGCTACTTGACTAGAGCCATTCGCAGTGTTACATGGGCAGGAAACAAAAAGTAGGCTGCCGCGAAGCAATAAAGTTGCGCCATTATTCCAAAACTAGTACAAACAAACTTCTGACTAAATAATAAACAGTGAACAAAATCTAAAACAGAAAATGTAAACATATTCCAGTGAAGGGCATATAACATTGGCAAAAGGCATGTAATATGCTCACCTAAGCCTTGGCGGGGGCTTCAGTGGGTCTACATACAACTGCATCCCCGACAAGTATGGAACATAATATTGCACAACCGAGTCTCCTCCATTCAAAACTAGCGGTACTCCTGCTCCATACACACTCCATTCTCTAAACGTTTCCCATAGATCCCCAAGGGAAAAAAACGGATGCAGCTCAGCTTCCCGACTTCTATGTCCCCTGACACTTACCTGCAAACACCAAAAGGATCTCTAACAGCTAGTCTAAATGAGATATGAAACCTATTAATAACCATCATAGCTGCTCATTCATTGCTGACTAGTAAGTGCACGAGATAGGTAAAATCTTTTGAGTTACACAATAAAAATGTACGTCTCATTTGAAAGAAAATTAATTTTCCTCTATGACTTGCAGCACACGAAAAGAACGTAAATTAGTGTCAGAGACACACAAATCAGGTTTTCTGGAAAGGCAGTGGGTATATTTTGCTGCTGAACGCCAACCAACTTACCGAATTCCCAAGTTTGGATTCTTAACATCAAAATGAATATATGTTCAGACTATGAAAGTAAAAATGGGAGCTTTTAGAATAACATACATTCATCTATGCTTTGTATATCTAATCCAATGTGAAATATATGACCATGTACAGTGTGTCGGATTTTAAAGAACCTTGTTTCAATTCATATATTTTTCTTTATACACAGATATGTTTGTTTATCACGGTCAAAAGCAGTGACCGAGAGCAAAAAATGGTTCAATTCAGTCTCGAAAAAATGGTGGTTCATTCTCCTCAAATTCGACGAATTGGAAAAGCTTCTTCAATTTTACCTCATCTAGGTCATCAGTCCTCCTTTAAAGTCAATTCTATGCAAAAGAAGAAAAAAAAATCCTGCATTTCTTAAAACCGAAAGCTTACATTAATCGGTGGTCAATCAGTCCAATTATTCGACATTGATACCTGATACAAGTTCTTAGAAGGTACCGCTGGAGTGACGGACTCCAGAAAACGATCCAAGTTAGTCACGTGACTCGCATTGACCGCCGCCGGCGGTTGTTCAGCTGAAACAACAGACTTCTGCTTAGACCGTTCGGACAATGCAGCTGAAGTGGAATCATCCACGTTAGCTCGATTTTTCTCAGACTGAACAGCAGCAGGGGGAGGCGGTGGTCTCCGCATAAACCGCTGGTGCTGATGATGTCTCTGTATCTGTAACTGCTGCTGCTGGTGGAGCATCAGCTGATGGTGCTGGTGGTGCCTCTGCAACTGCTCCTGCTGCTGCTGCTGCTGCTGCTGCTCAAACAACTGCTGTTGCTGCTGCAGTTGGAACCGCCTCATTGCCGCCGCGTTATAAAATCGGTCCTCTCCGCCTTGGCTCCGCGTAACAGCGTAGCCTCCACCAGGCATTGACGTCTGGAAAAAAAAAAATAGATTTTTTCACAACTGTATCTATCTATCACGAAAGCTCTCACGAATTTGAAGTGAAGATCAAATAAATGGCTGCCGTTTTCAATTGAATTCAAAATTCAAGTTAATTTAGGGTTTCTTGGAGGTTTGATTCGAGAGCGGGAGTGAAACTCAGATGAAACTGTGTGAATTTTGTGAGAGAGCCCCGACTCTCTGTGTGTGACGGTGTGTGTGTGTCAAATGTTTGCGTTCGAGTTGTTAACGCCCGTTCGTCCGAAAGTTTCCACGCCAATTACTAGGACGGTACTTTTTGTTGACCATATTACCCTCTCAGTATTTGATAAAATTCCGCATGTACCCCTTTTGCCTCGAATACTGTATTTTCTACGGTTACGACTTACCAACCTGTTTTTTTGTTGTCTTCCTTTCTCTTGACTTTATTCATTTACTCATTTTTGGTATTTTCCTTCTTCTTTTCAAAAAAGAAAACTCTGCTCTAATTTCAATTGGTTTTGGTCAATTTGATCAAAGTTTAACTATTTTTATTTTTATATTTTAATGCTACATATTTATAAAAAAAATTATTGATAAATTATATACTCCCTCCGTCTCAAAATGAGTATTAATTTTTGACCAAAATTGATCGATTTAATTATACGTTGACTAAATATTTTAAGAATAATTAATAAATTTTTCAAATTTATCAAAAATTGATAATTTATTAATTATTCTTATAATAATTAAAATATTAGAATTTAAATATGATAAATACTTTAAATAATAGTACAATAAAATTTCATGTTCACTTTTTAAGAGAAAAATGTAGCACTCATTTGAGATGAAGGGAGTAATAGTTTTTTAAGAAAATAAAACTTAAGTTTCGTTCATAATAAAAAATATATATATTATATGATAATTTGATAGTATTTTCGATTTACAATCATTTGGAAAACGGAGAGACAAAATTCTCTTAAATTTCAATTTCAAGGGTAGAATGATAATTGTGCAAAAAAATTGGAAAGAGAAATATCCCTTCTGAATTGGGACCCAAAAAGGATGCCCCCCCTTTCTTTTTAAATTTTTTTTTTTTTTGCCTCTAATGATGAAAAGGAGCCTTTACTTTAAAAGGAAATAAATGTATTGTCAGATTATGGTTATTGAATTACATATTATTGAAATATTCCCTTGTTGAGACTAAATTTAGTAGTATCTGAATTGTAGATTGTGTATTTAACTCCCTAAATATATGCTGCTTTGACTATAAGTGCTTCATACCTTTTTATTTATATTTATTTTCTTACATGTTGAAAGATTGGAGAAAAGTGAGTCAAGTAATGGTCAAGATAGTTTATGTTAACAATTTGGTCAATTCAATTGCTGATTGCAATAGAAAATCTAGTCAAAATACACTCCATAAAGATTTAAAAAAAAAAACATTTAAATATCACTACTGAAAATTTCCTTTGACAAAATTCTTATGGATCCTATTCACCAATAATTTGATACTTTTGTGAGTATTTAATTCAAAATTAATATCAAGATGAGATTGTAAACTAAATACATTCAATCGATATGATATTCAATGGACGTGATAGGTACGGGGAATGGTAGAGGTTAGACTTTAAATATATTTCCTATTTATCACAACAATGAAAAGTAGGTAATTAATTACATTGATTTGCTGAATTTACATTTTATTCTAATATTTTCATGAAAATTATACAAAGTGCCTAAGCACGGACTTCGTGTTAGAAGTGTCATAATGCAAATAACGGTTATAAATTATGCACATATAACTTTTATGTGCATTACTAATTATGTTATGTGCATATTTTATAACGTTTATGTGCATTAAGACACTCCATGAACAAGAAATGCCTAAACACTCTATATAACGATTGATATTTTCATAATCTCTCACACAGATTTTGATGAATATCACAAAGTCTCATTTGAAAATCTTATTGAGTTTGTTCCTTCTTTCATCCCATGACTGTATATTGACTTCTTATTATATTTCATTTATATTGATCAACATACTTTTTCTATTACTTTGTCATTTTGAATGTTTTTAAGCATAATTTTGAAGTACTGCAGATGTTCAAAATCCAACAAATTGCATCAATCACATTAACACAATCACTATTTTCGTCATTGATGGCGATATATTCTTTTGCATTTTTCATAATCTCTCCACCAAAATACACTTTTAATGAATTACGTAAATTAATATGATGTAGCTTTCTTCTTACCGAATGAAAAACAAAAAGCTTAGCATTCAAATGCATAGAGTTGACTTAGGCTTGAATCAGAAAGTCAATATGTTGTGAGTTTTGCAAATTTTTTATTGTAGATGATATATCGTTCGGATCATTTAGTCGATATATAGTGATATTTGATGATTTTCTACTGTAGATGATATATATAATATGAGTGATATTAATTTTTGAAGTAAAAGATTAAATTGCTCCCATGATGTGAAAGATTTGAAAGTGATGTGAGGAGAGAGAATGTGATATGAAAGGTTTGAATGTGAGGAGATAGGAGAGAGAATGTGATGTGGAATATTTGAATTGATTTATGAGATCTAGTGTATAGATGTATGGGTATATAGATGAAAAATGATATTTCGTATTAATTATATATATATATATATATCATTTCAATGATTTTTTGTATTAATGATATATATCATTATATCATTTCATATCGACTAATGTGATGTTTATTTATTTTAAGTGCTTAATGCTGAAGTCTAAAAATAAGTTTGAGGGTGTGTTTAGCACCCATATTTTTGGCACAAAACATGAAAATCAAACCAAAAACACAAGTTTTTAAAACACATGTT
>JAOWAN010062737.1:0-12105 GCA_028566635.1 Lobelia cardinalis
GTTGTATCTTGGGAGACAGACGTCCATCTACTGTAAAGCACCCTGACAGGGACGAAATCTGTCTTAAGGAGATTTGCTTATAGCATACCTCGCTTCGTTCATAAGCTTCGGTTTGATTTCAAATCTACTTTCTATTTCCTTTCATCTTTTTTCTTTTCTGATTCTTTTGAATATTATTCAAACTATTTAATAATTAAAAAGGATAGTTTCCAACAACTTAACTTCTAGTTAAACTGGGTACGATTAATAGAGTTTCTTTACAAGGAAATCTAAAGTGGTTTCCAAGGGGAAGAGCTCTCATTACGTTGCCCACGGCGAAGTTTAAAAAACAAAAAATTAAGAAAGGAAGAAGAAAATTAATAAGGGGAACCATCTAAAAGATTTTAAAAAAAGAGAAAAAAAAACAGCTTTATGGGAACATGTCATGAAATAGCTTTAAAGAAGAATCATGTGATAAAACTGCATGCATAAGATGTGTTTTTTTTTTTTTTTTGTCCTAAAGTGGCATGGAAAGGGATCGAATCTTAGACCTTATATATTGTAAAGCTCAGCTCTACCACTAAGTCACGGCCACCTCTTAAGTTCCCGCATAAGATGTGTTTGGAATGGTGAGTTATAAAGATCTTCTTGGTAGTTTAATTATGTGCAACAAAAAAGGGTACAAAATGGCAACCCATCTCCTCCTCAAAAGTGGCTTTACTTTTCCTCCATACATGAAGCTTTTCTAACTGATAACTCTCCCTCCTCTTTCAAACAAACACGCAAACTTGAGTTAATCCCTCGACAAAAAAAAAAAAAAAAAAAAATACATGCGTCAATTTGACTTCAAGAAATTTGTTTTAGCAAGACAACTTAAAGATGATGATCGGCCGATTTTATTAATTATCGATCAATCGGACATTGACAAATAGGATACACATATCGATTCACACCATCTAATCTATCCATGAGTTCGGATGTTCTGTCATCAACTGTGTCCCACTTTCTGTCTTATCTTTCTAAAATTTCATCTCAATTTTAAAATTTAAAATACATGTCAATTTTTAAAAGTTATGAACAAAAGGTAAGACACCCATTAAGATGGGAAATACCAATGTGAGACATTGAGTTTGAAAAATATTATGCTAGGCCCTTTGCCAAAGGCAAACGAAGGAAAATAGTCCCCGTTGGGTCATATAAATAAATAAATTTGAAATAGAAATAGTCAGATGGTTATCCGTGAAAATAATATAAAAACGAGTGTCAAAGGACTTTTAAATGAACGCAAATCAATTCGAAGACAAGCCGATGACACTTCACACGTACGTATGTCTATTTTTAGGAAATCTTTGTTCGAATATAAAAATTATTTTGTTACTTTTTCCGCCATGTTTGAAACTCAAAATATTAAAGTTTATATTTTTGGTAATTTATATATTTTACAAATTACACTATAAATTATAGTATTTTTTTTTTAAAAAAAATACAAGATATGATAAAACAATAATGTTTTGAATATATGAGAAAATACTTGGAAAAAAATAAATATTTATAGCTTAAAATTTGAAGTCGACTTTTTGAGTAAATCATTCAAAAACAATATAATGAATTCTTGTTCGAAAAAAATAGAGGATATTACTCACCCTCATGTTGAGGGACGAATGAAGTACTGCATTAATCTTATGTGCGTATACCCATTTAAGTTCATAATAAGTAGTCTGATTTATATACCAACCTAAACTCACGAAAAAAATAAGTACCAAAGCAAAACGAAAAAATAAATAAATAGGTCAACTCCAGCGTTTACGAAATCTAGTAGTTTTTGATCCCTCCATTTCATAATTTGTTTGCGAAATTTTCGGAGGGATATAGTTGTTAGGGTTCGATTACGAATACGATATAGGGTAATATTGAATGATATGATACTGTTCACAATATGAATTTATAAATTAAAAGACTAAATTGCTCAAATAATGTGAATTTATGTGTAATATATAAGAGAGATGATATTTCAATATATAAGACTCGTGATCTGACACTCTTATTTATATAAAAAGATTCAATGTAGAAAAGCATTTAAAGAGCTCGGCCGATATTGATAACGAAGAGATGGAGGAAATGCTAGGCAAGACTTAAAAAAGAAACCCCAAGAAAAATTGACTACCATGCTTATTTAGGGCAATATTTTTGCTCCTATTTCTCATCAAATCTGCAGAGAAATTGCTTAGGGGCTCCAGTTACTTAACCCACATGTACCAACGAGCAGTTGGTGCAGTGGTGCCAGGGGCTGCACTTGGAAGGACGGATCAAGATTCGATTCCCCGCAACTACGTTGGGAGAGGTTTAAAACCTTAACCCCGGGACCCGCCTCGAACAAGATTAGTCGGCCAGTGACCGGACACCTGGGCTTAGACCAAAAAAAAAAAACTTAACCCACATGTAAATACCAATTCTTCAACAATTAAAATGTATCTTTGACTTTCGAGGAGTACTTTAATTGGCTGTAAAATTACGAGTTTTTTTGACCTAATAGTTCTTCAAAGTTGAAACAGTTAGTTTTTTTTTCCCTCCCTACGAAATTGACTTAATAGTGTGCTTCAGACAAGAATGTATAAGCTTAATTCTTGCAATTAGTATACCATACGCACAGACGCCCTCCCTCAAACGTTTGAGATGCACGCGTCTTGGGTCTTAATTGCACAGGAAATTAGTCAATTGATAAACTCATTACATTTGGTTCAAGCAGTAGAAGTGATGATTTTCATATGGTTGTTGAACCATCTGATGTACAAACAAACTTGCATTTGTGAATAATAAAATTTTGCTAATTTCATTTTATTTATCAATATATACAATAAGCTTCATTAATAAATAAAATAAGTTTAATCAGTGAATACAATAAGCTTAATCAATGAACAAAATACGTTTAAACAATGAATACAACAAAGTTTTATTAATGAACACAACAAGTTTAATCAATAAACACGAATTTGATCAATGAACAAAAAAAACTTAAACAATGAATACAACAAGCTTCACTGATTAACACAACAAGCTTAATCAATGAATACAAGCTTGATCAATGAACAAAACAAGTTTAAACAACGGTGATTTTGAATTTGTTAATTTCGAAATTCAGTAAAAAGAGTGAATTTAAACAGATTTGGAATCTCTTCAATTATTTTGAAAATATTTGATTTTTAAAATTTTGAATTTAAATATATTTGAAATCTCTTCAATTATTTTGAAAAGATTTGATTTTATCTCTTATTGAAAATATGGTATTTTTCAAAAATTATGGAATTTGATAAAGAGTCATAAAAAAAATTGATTCCTCTCACTCTCATCGATCACTCCATTCATTCAGCAAGTTTGATGCACGCTCTGAAGAAGCGTATAAATCACTATACGCCTATGCGCATAAAATAATTTTCATAATTCTTGATGCGTCAACTCAACAGTGGAATTTGGTCTGTTCGAAATTTTTGAATTTGGTGAACTAAATTAATTCTTGATGGGGAATAAATGTCTCTTTATTGAATTTTTTCCAGTTAAATATTTATTTGAAATTTTGGGAAAAATTATGGAAATAATATGAAATAAAATTTAAAAACTAAAAGTTATGGAGCAAATATATAAAAAAAATAAATCAAAATATTGAAAATTTTGGTAGAAATGTAAAAAGAATGAATGATTGATAGTGTTTAATTTAGCGACTTATAAATTGACACAGCATATAACATATAAGTATCACATCATACGTTTTTTTATATTACGAATGTTTGAATAAATATTATTTAATGCTGAAATTCTGTAATAATTATTAATAATTCTAAATATTAATAATTATCAAATCCAAAATAACAAAAATCAAAACCCCTTCATTTTCCCCAATTGATATATCGTGTGACTAGGCATTTTTAATTAGCAAGTAATACCCATTTTATTCATAAATGTACATAAAATTTATGAATTATGTACATAATATGAATATGAATTATGAATTATTTAATTATCATATTTATAATTATTATATATATTTTATATTTATAATATATACATAATTTATAAACTTTATATATATTTATAAAAAAAAATTGACATTCCTTACTGAAAATGAAAATGCCAGATCACACTATATAATTTGCGGCATTTTCGCCGCTCATCAAGTACCCTCCAAAAACCCTCCCCAGCCCCACCTGAAAAACTTTTACTGCTTCCTAAACCCCTTCCACAACCCAACAAAATCAAAACCCCCCCAAATTAACCTTCATCATCATCATCATCCCCTAACAACCCTAATTACACTCTCAACAAGATAAGAAACACACCCACAAAACCTCACTCACTCACTCACACACACACAGAACAGAACAGACAGTGTGGTGTTCAACAATGGCGAACCTGCAGACCTCAATGAATGCAGCATTCTGGGACTTCAACATAGCCACCCCACAAACATTGGACAGCAACGCCCGTGCAATCCCGGGCGACCCATTGCCGTTGGAACTCTCCAGAGCCAGCAAGGCCATGCGAGTTCAACAGCTTGTACTCCTCAGCAAAGGGTTCCCTTATGGCCTTTTGCCCTCTTACGCTCCCTCTTCAAATAAGGAACCTGGAGTTGGTGGCCTCGCTCTCCAGTCTCTCTTCTGTCTTCCCTTAACCAGATACTGGTAGCATTTCCAACTTCATCATTCCAAATTTTGTACTTATTCCGTCCCTCCCAGAATGGGCGTTCAATTTTGATTTATTTTTGGCCAACTTGATATAATTTTGATCAAATATTTATAAAAATTTACTCCTTGTCGTGAATTTATAATTTTCTTCATCGATTATTTACTTGATATTGGTAGTGGTTGTAGCCTGAGGTACCTCAACCTTCAACCTTCGATTCGTAACAAGTTTCTACACTAAGACAACCGCGAGCTCCTTTGATAGACGATGAAGCAGGAAAAAAGTACTCTACATTTTGATCAAGCTATTTCGGCCAGCCATAAAATTTGTAATTTAAAAAATGATAAATATACTCACTCTGGCCCAGAAAGATCTTCCCATTGTACATTTTGCAAATATTAAGGAAGATGCATTACATGCACAATTTTAAAATTGCATTCAAAAGTTTGCCATTTTAGAAATGGAAAGATCATTTTGGACAAACAAAAGAGGAAAGTAATCTTTTTGGGATGGAGGAAGTATTAAATAAGGTTTGATAGTCTTATCTTTGTCTTTCATTAAGGAAAATGGGTACACATTTTGGAGCAGAGAGCGTGGTACATTTGCTTTCTGTGTTTGACTGCCTGTTTTGTTTATACATTTGTTTAAAACTTCTTTATAGTTTACAAGTCACTAAGGTGGAGTTCCAAATGAGAATCTTTCTCATGTTTTGAATCCTAAAGAGAGTGCATTAAGGGCACTTGTACGTGTTTTCCTGTGTGTGCATGCTTGTTTGAGGGCATATGTGGTCTATACATTGGTTTGTTGCTCCCTAATCCTTTTGGAAAGTCAAACCCTTCTATATTGAGCTCCTTGTAACATTTGCTACACTATGATTACAATTTTCGTTGAGTACTTAATATTTGCTATGCGTGTTTTTTGAATCCTTGTAACTTGAATGCATGTTTTGCATCATTGTTTGTTGCTTGCTGATCCCATTTGGAGCACCATGCTTTGTAATATTGTCCTTGTTATTACATTTTCAAGATAATCCTTCAATCTTTTCCCTATACAGTATATACTTTTATTTGCATTTTGTGTATGTGGTGCTCGTGTTAATTCTACACATTGGTTTGTTACTTCGTGTTCCCTTTAAAAAGTCAGACCGTTCAAGATCAAACTCTTGCTTCTATGCATTCTCTTTAAATTGCACCAGAATTACCTTCTTTCTTTGTTAATTTTTAAAATGAAAGTAAGATAATCTTATGCCTTTGAAAAGATAGGAAAAATAAATAAAAAAGATGACTTTACCTCCATTTAGCTCGAAAGTCCCCTATGAAAGTCCAAAACTTTAAGGATTATGAAAGATACTTATAAGTACACCCTTATTTCAAGGACACAAAGCTCTTGCTACGTTTATTTTTTGATAGAAAAAAAAAGAAACTATATTAGAAAGAAGGTGATGAGACAAATTTGTGGACTAGAGATCCACTAAAAAAAATCAAAAGCCAAGACGTCTACAACAAAAATACATTCAGGCTAAACTATAAGGAATATAAATCAACTGTGGAGTCCCTCCCTTATTGGTTGGGATGTTCGAGAGATGTGACTCTATCAAGGTAATCCGCCCATAGAAATAAGCACATGGAACATTTCGAAATAGTGAAATGACTCTAAAGAGAAAGGAAGAGTAGCAAATATACAGCTTAAATTTTTTAATGCCCTCTCTTTCGGGAAAGACATAAGAAGAAAATACTCCATCCTTACCCAAATGAGTGTCCCTTTTTGGCTAATTTTTTGTCCCAAAATATGTGTCCATTTTGAGCGAAGTTTACTAAATTCGCTGTGACACTTAACATCTTTTATTGCTGATTTGCAATGCTATAGTGGTACACTAGGGCAATTTATGTACTTTTGCCTCTAATATTGCTATGTCTCCCACTTTCTTAAATTGAAAAACTCAATATGGATGTTCCTTTTGGGCACAAAGAGGATATAGTTTTTTTTTTTTCTTCTTTTTATATTTGGAACTCGAGGAGTGTATTGAAAAAGCTTACTTTGTGTCTTTATTATTTATTTTGTCCGTCTATGCAAGTATTTTCAATTGGTAATGCTCCTTCCATTTTGCTGGGACTAGAAGAGTCCATGCTTGAAAGAAGATTTCTCAGGAAAAAATTATTTTTTCCAGAAATGCCCTTAATTTTAAAGGTTAAGTTGAATTTACAAGTTTTAAGTTTAATGTTAAAAGGACAAACTCAAGAATTATAAGATTGTAAGAGTAGGATTCGAAACAAAACTAAAAAGCTTTTAAGTGCAAGCCTCAAAAATAAGGAATTGGGCTCTCTAAGGTGGAGTGAGGGAGTATTATTAATGGATAGAAAGATGTATTAATGTTTGGTGTAGTTTCCCTTTCTTATTTTGATTTTAGATTCTTAGTAAGTCACCTGAGCCATTTAACTTGCTAGCTCTATTTATATTGTTTTTGGTTAGTGAAAATTTGTTGGGATAAAGTGAATTGATGCATAATAAAGAGAGTATATGGGAATTAGTTAATCCCTATGCTTTGTATGCAATAATAAGAAAATGATTGAATCATTATAATTGTGAAACACGAATGATACTTGAGATATAAGAATCAGGAACAGAAACTTCATTCCGATTTTGGTATCACCCTAGATATTCATGTGATTGGTTAGAGATTGTTGCCTGCAATGTATTTGCACTTCCATGAGCTTAAACTAAAAATTGACTTCGAAGCACCAGTATCAAATGGTTGAAAATTCGAATGATTCATGTGTAACCACCATCAAACAATTAAGAACAAGTTGCTGCTCCTCTATTACGTCTATGGAGTACTCTGGAGTTTGTCAGCGTTGGGAATGTTACTTAAGATGCTTTCTGAGAGGAACCGCTAATGATTGAATACTGATAATCATCTAAACTTATCTATAGTCTTTACATGACGTTTCTTTGACCTTTATTGATTCCTGTGTTGAGCAGGTTTGAGTTTTTACGGATAAACACATCTTAGCTCTGACTTCTTATTTCTTTTATATTTGTAAAAAATTGAGTCGTAGACATACTTCATCTATGCCATGTATAAAGTGTTGTATGGTGTTGGAATTGTACGACACTTACGTGAATGAAGTTTGTTGATTATTTATGTATATGTAATGCTATTTTCTATATCCTCTGTATTTTCTACGTCCATTCTGCCTATCCAGGATGGGATTTGTGAAATTCATATCCCGTTCTTACTCATGCACGTCTAGGAGCCATGTGTGGCGATTAATTTAAATAGCTCTAGGGATAAGCATTTTGGATTTTGAAGCCCCATGATGAGCCTAGTGAAAATAATCAAAATGCTCCTCAAGTTAGTGGACTTGGATATTGTCATCCAAACATCTCCTAAAATATCTGAGACTGGGTAATTAGCTATACTTGGTTTAATTATGGTGTGAAATTAAAAACCAAACTTGTTAAGACTTTTTTTCTCCTTGCAGTCTAAAAGTCAACCTCAAACATTGAGCCGTGTGCTTTATTACATTTTTATGTGTAGGTGCCTTGGATTGATTGGGCAGTTTCGCCCGAAGAATTTACTGTATGCCCTTGGAGCAGGAATTCATAAAGCTGATTGGAAGAAAGTTGATAGACATAAAGCTGCAAGTGTTGCCAAGCAATTCTTCGAAAAGTCACTTTCTTCGATTGGTCTATGCTCACAGCTACGGCTGGGTTCTACTTCCTTACATGTGAGCTCGGAGAAGCACGGTGAGAAGAAGAGACGCAGCAAGACTATCCTCATGCGTAAGGCAAGGGCAAACACCATCGATATTCCTTGAACTAGTATCACTTACTAGTTTATCCTTCATTTTAGCCCCTGTTATCTCATCATCTTTCTCTTCATAAATAGGCTATTCACCAGGGCAGGGGGTTTGACTGGTTGATTCAAGATACTGCTACTTCTCTCCCCATCCCTCGAGTAGAATGATGCCTTAAAAGCAGAGATTGGGGGAATGAATGCAACTTTGTGAAGAGGCTTGTAGTTCAATAGTAATTAGTATGGTTTACCATAGTACATGGTTTTTGTAAGAAAAAGTATCTGAGGCAAATTGATACTGAAGGACAATTTGTGTATCTAAGTTCATCGCATGACAGGTGTCTGTATGAAGTTAAATCTAGCAAAAAGGTAGGTGTCCACACACCTCTATTTGACAAGTGGATGATGTTGTAGGTAGCATCTAACCTGGGCCTAGCTGGTTTTTACCTAAAATTTAGGCTACCTCCATCCCAAAGAAGTGGTACGCTTTCTCCTTTACTTTGTCCCAAATGAAGAGGTACATTTCCCTATTGGGTAACTTAATTTAGCGCAATGACTATAATACCCTATTAGCTTGTGGATAAGAATTGACATGTCCAAGATACCCAAGCAAGTGGAGATTTTTGGCACGTAATGGTATTGGTTTATGCTACAAAACAAGCAAAATAGGCTTTTTAAATCAAACTTCTTTTGCTTATTCGGACAACTAGTTAGGAAATCTCATTGATAGCCTTTACCTGTGTCCTAGCCCATCGAAGTGCTAAATTCCCCTCAAGTGTTTGTCTATTTCGTTTAGCTTTTCTCGAATTAGCTTTCGCTATTTCAAGAGTTTTCTGAGCGTCGTCAGGTTATGTAGATTCAAAAGGCATTTCTTTTTCTGGAGGAAGATATTATTCTTGGGTGAGAATGGGCTCATTTGAGCACATTCAGAAGTTACCGAAAAGGTTCATTATATTATTTTTTTTTTTTGTGGCCCAAGTTTGTTTTTTACTTGTTCGGTCCAGCTGGTGATTCATGCTTCAGAATAAGGCAGCTTAAGTTGAGTGTTGAGGATTATCTGTTTTGAAAATTTTTAGTATTTACGGATGACTTGAAACGGGATATAAGTTCACTTTTTTAATTTAGGCGAGAAGATGTTAATTCATAAGGTTGGGTCCTGGAGCTCAGTTTTTTATAATAATGCAGGATATAAATTAGAGTCAATAGCCAGTATTCATCATGTCGATTAAGGGCTGTGTATTTACGTACTGATTTTTGCATGTTCATTATTCGCCTTAATTCACTCAGGTGTGCAGCCACCTTGCACCGAGCGGCTCTGTTTAATAAGGGCTTTATTTACCAAGTCGGTTTTTAGCTTCGCTTTTGTTTTCCTCTCTCTCTCTCTCTCTCTCTCTCTCTCTCTCTCTCTCTCTCTCTCTTTGTGCTTCTATCAATACAAAGTAAACCGACAACCAAACCAAAAACCTACTTACCAAGCGTTACCTGACTCCAGCTGTATATAGGGTGTTGGATTGTATTTACTGTGATTAGAGTGTCCAAATCTAAGGAAGGTTTGCAAGTTCGGTGTTCTTTTTGTTGGTGCAATCCAATGATTACTTAGTCTCAAATAACCTGATTTCATATGAGGTCTACTGCCTACTGATGCACTCCAAGGATTAATTTATTTTCAGGATTAGGAATCTACACTATCAGTTGTGATATTTTTCTGCTTGAAGGAGGGCACAGTTTGCCAGCAGTTGCAGGGAATGAAATTTGTTTCCTAACTCATTCTCAGGCTTTCAGTATTCGGAAGGAGCAAACAAAAGGGTATTAGGAATGCTTAAGTAAGATGATACAGTTAAAACTGAGTAATAAAACTGCACTTGTCCTTAATAAGCTCAACACGAATGACAGACCACAAGCGTGGAGACCCTACAAGCAGATCTCTCCGGATTGGTGTGTGTTATATACGAGTTCTTCTGAAACGCATGATCACATGTTCTTGCACTGTGAGTGTAAGGTAGCTTAATTATGGAATATTTTTGGGTTGGTGGAAGAGGCCTGGGTTAGTGTGCAGGCCATTTCGTCCTTTCTTCTAACCCGAGTCACTGGGTTTGGGAAAGGTTAGGATGCCACAGTTCTATGGAATTGTGGGATTTTTGCTGTTTTATAGAGGTCGTATTTGGACAGGAATTTCAGGATTTTCAGAGCTCATGACTTGCCTTTGCATCTTTTTTGGAGAAGAGTTAGTATAACTTCTCTTTGGGCTTCAGCTAAGGGTGCTTTCCGTGATACATCTATATCTGATTTTCAGCAAGATTGGAGTACGGCTGTGGTTCTTTGATCTTTTTTTATTTTATTTTTTATTTTGACTTGTTTTATATAGAGCTGGTTTTTTTCCACATCTTTCTTTTTTTCTTTTCTTTCTTTCAATGGATGTCTCATCCATTGCATTGTACTGTCTTCTCTTTGTATCTATAAATTTCATTTTTCAATCACACACGCAAAAAAAATAAAAAATAAAAATAAACAAGCAAACTAAAAAACTACACTTTTGGTGATGTTGGTATGTCTATGCGGCCAGGATCTTCTTTATCCTCCTTAAATTTTGCATTATGCTGATGAGTTGATAATAGTTTCTACTTTCCGTCCGTTGTTTAGATTGAATTATGTTGTGTACCGATTGAATGTCTGGTGTCTGATGAGAAGATATTTTTTTCTCCTTTACTTCCATTGTTATTTAGATTGGGTTAAGTTGTCTACAGGTTGACTTGTCATAGATCACTGGTGAAGTGTTTCGCTCAAATTTCAGTCTTAAAGATACTTGTTACTTTTTCTGAAATTGTTAGTTTCTGTATGAAGTGTCTTTTTTGTGCTTCCAGTTAATGTGCAAGATGGTCATTGCTCTTATCATTTCTTTGCAGCTTAATGACCATGACATCACCTTGGAAGCGGCATGGCCCGAGCTATTTGTAGACCATAATGGAAAGTATTGGGATGTGCCTGAGTCAATATCCTTCGATTGTTCTTCCGTTCTTTACGATTCCGGGTTTCGGTATCGCTTTGGTTTCCATAAAAATGGTGGCCATCCTGAGGCTGCTGATTCTGTTAATGGCGAGACTCCTTCATCTCTGATGCCAGGATCATGTGCGAAAGCTGCCTTATCTTATGAGAAGAGTAGGGACTTTTGGAGGCTGGAGAAGAACAAAGTCCGGGAATGGGAAAGATTGGAACACGAAGTACTTGAGTATATGGGGCGAGGATACGATGTTCGTCTTAGTGAACCTCATGCATCAATATCTGGAATAATTGGTAAGCTTGCAGCCTTACAAATTGCTTATTTGTCTGATGAGTTAAATCCTTGCTTAATGGTTATATGAATTTATGGCCTGTTTTTACTTTGTTATTTAACATTCCAAAGAAAACCACGACATGCTCTTCGTCGGCTCAATATTTGGTGCTTTTCACCATAATTTGTTGATTCACGTTTTGGTCAGTGAGGTCTGTGAATTTTGTAGGTGAGCTTTCATCAAAATGCGCTGGCAAAACATGGGTAATTTGCACCGCCCCCCTCGTAGTTTGGCCAAATTTGATTTCCCCCCTCAGGTTCGGCCTTTATACGGAGCCTACCATTTTTTGAACAAAAAGTCATTTTTATCCTCAAATAATCTTAAGTA
>JAOWAN010062777.1:0-12103 GCA_028566635.1 Lobelia cardinalis
TTTTTTTGTTTCGGTCCTTTTTTTTTATTCTTTGTAACAGACTATCAATGGCCAGCAATCCGAGCCAAGGTGAATCATTCAAAGAAGAGGAGTCGCCTTGAGCATCAAAAGTTGCAAGACTTGGTCTTTGTCAAATATAGCCTAGCTCTCAAGGAGAGATATGATTGTCGTGATTCCATTAATCCCATTGTCTTATTTTAGTATTTTTATGCATATAATTATAGATTATTAATTATATAAAAATATATTTTAAAAAATTCAAATAGCGGTCATCCCGCTATCCGCTATCCCGCTATCCCACTTTCGGGGTCGGCCGCTACGCGTCGCTATCCGAGATTAACTACTTTGAAAGGAACATTCTCTAAAATCCAATTCAACCCTAAAACCAACCGTCACACCCAATTCTCTAGACACCGAGATGTGACAGATCTGGCACTTTGGCCAATAAGCATCCAATGCTATCTCTGGAAAGCAGTAACAGATCCTGTCATTAACTCTTGTCGTCCTCGATTCTTAATTAATCTTCTCGTCTAGACAGAACTACAGGTATCATGCCTCTTTATCGTCCTCAAGCAAGTCTCAAGCAATCATCTCCTCCAGCCAGAGCTAAAGGTTGTTTCCCATTTCATGATAGATTTGAGAAAGCTAAACATAAAGCAGATGCCATCGACGAAAATGGGCTGTTTGACCTTGGGTGAGAGCGAATCAGACTGTGGGGAGAAAGTTCAACCACCTCGACACAGCCTTATAGCCTAATCAAGTCAATTTTTTACGAATTCGAGTCGATCTTCTTACACTATTTTACGAGTAGAACTTAAAATGAATGAGCTCGGCTTGGCTCGTGACGGGCTTGCAAGCTGTTCGCGAGGGTTCGTGAGACTTCGCGAATCGTGAATGTTATAGACCTTAAGAGGTTTTAACAGACTTTCTAACGGATTTTTATAGACTCTTGATGAGTATTCGCGATATTTGTCCAATAGAGATATGACATTTGTCCAAACTCTTGCACCCTAAAAATCTTGCCCAATAATTTGTTTTATTATTTTTGTGCTCTATTCCTTTCTAATTTTTCTTAAATAAAAAATTTTAGAAGCATATTTAAAAAATTATTAACATTAGCAATTTACTTATGAACTATACAAAATAAAAAATTTTGATTTGACGTTTGTTCCTTTAAAATATGAAAAAAGAAATTAATTTACTTATTAATTTATTCCTTTAAACATCGTAGTGGCGAATCGAGTCGACCTTAACGAGCCGGCTCGCGAGCCTTGCAAGTCAAGTCGAGTCGAACTCGTAAAATATGACGAGCCTAAAAATTGAGCTTGGCTCATGAAAGCAGTGCCAATCGAGTCGAGATGGATCCAAACGATTCGAACCGAATCAAATCAATGAGTTAGCTTGTCTTGTTTACGGCCCTAAGGATGATTGTTAGCGTAAAGTCGCAAGACATAGACTCCCAACCATTTGATCTGACTTCGGAAGGGCTTCCTAGAGCACTTATCTCGCCATTTGAATCAGGAGGAAACAGTGTCAAGTTGTACTTAATTAGTAAAGGTGAGGATTTTCTTTTTTAGCTTTTGTTCTTTGGTTCTTCAATTCAGGAAATAGTTTACTCGTTTGAGAAAAGGAGGAAGAGGGTCGAAGTTCCAGCAGAGAGGTTTGAAGGAAGGCCATACTTTTCACCATTGACTTGTCACAGGATTGGACCACATTGTTCTGCCCAATAAAAATATCGTCGTTTTGCATACGGGAGAAGAAGTCGGATAAGTTCATTGCTGAATGGGTTTTGAATTGTCAACAGAGACTCTCTTCTTTCCCAGAGAGAATAAGATTTAAAAATTGTCAAAATATGTGAAGATGGGGAGAAAATTGTATGAACTGTTATATTGGTCAACTCGATTTACAGTGATACTATGTATATTCCATCTATGCAGGATAATGCATTAATTAGTATTGATACAGTGGTAGGGATGTAAGGGATTCCTCAACAGATTAATCTTCTCCGAATTTCTAATACCTCTAGAATTCCTTACTCGAGCCATTAGTTTCCAGACCATTTTCTTTTCTTCCGATTCAAACCTACTCAAAGGAAACAGCCTACTGCTCTATGACCTCGCGGAGTAATATGTATGACCAGCGAGGGACCGCCCCTTCTCCCTGTGCAGATTGCAGATTTGCCCTCTTAGGCTCTTACCTTTATTTACCAGTACTTTGACAAAGTTATGAGGTTCTGCTTGATCGGCACCAGTATAATAGGCGTGAGCAGCTGAACGGCTATTGATTGTGAACCTAGCAGCAATGAGGGCCTGCCGCTATTGTTGACTTTAACACCCTCTAAAACTCAAGGACACAATACCATATCCAAATTGAGTTTGCACATCGAAGTATGGTATGAACAAACTAAGAATAGCACCCATATTAAAAAACTTGTAATAACATTCATTTTTTGCTTTATTGTTATATTGACACACATACGTAGTTTATTTGGGTGGGTAAAGCTAAACCAATTAACAAAGAGGAAACCAACAAAGAACATCATAAGACATACCAAGGAACTTCAACTTGGTGATGGAAGAAAACAGAGCAAAAAGATACATCTTTGATGAAAGAGCTTCAAAAATAGAGAAAGCCTTCGAAGAAGCTTCGATTATTCAAGAATGAGCGGGAGAATTCAATAACCCCCCTAAAATAGTCCAGAAAATGCAAAAATGTGAGACCATAAGTCGCCACGAGTGAAGAGGAGACCATTTGCCGAAGTCTGAAGATGGTCTCAAAGAGATGCTACCGATACTATAACAAAGCCTTAATCCCAATCACTTGGGTCGGCTACACGAATCCTTTTCCGTCGATCCACGCGATCCAATGCCAATTCCCCATATAATATAGATCACAATATTTCATGTCTTTCCATATTGTCGATGTCCATATTAACTTTGGTCTATCCTAGCTTGATTAACACTAATATCATCACACTTCCTAACTATGACCAAACTATTTTAGGTGGTTCTCTCTCATTTTCTCTATTATATGAGCTACTTTTACCGTTTCTCGTATTTATTCATTACGAATCATATCTTTTCTAGTTTTACTACACATACACCTAAGCATTCACATCTCCTCTCCACTCATCTTGTTAGCATATTCTTTCTTAGTAGCCCAACGCTCATTTTCGTACAATAGCACATGCCTAACAATTGTCCTGTAAAAATTTTCCTTTAGCTGTACTGGTATATGTTGATCACATAGCACTCTAGATACACTCTTTCATTTCATTCAACTTGATTTTATTCTATGATCGACATCCTCTCCAATCTCTCCATCTTGATTAATGATTGATCCTAGGTACCAAAATATTTCTTTTTGAGGTATTTCTTCTCCATCGAACTTAACTTTTACTTCACTAATACTCACCTTACCACTAAAGTTGCAAGCCATATACTTTGTTTTGTTCCTACTAATTTAAAACCCTTTAACTTCTAAAGTTTTCTCCATTTTTCTAAGTTATCATTACCTTCATTCTTTGTTTCATCCATAAGGACAATGTCATTGAAAATAGCATGCACCAAGGTATATCATCTTGTAGATGTCTAGTTAGTATCCATCCATTACTAAGGCAAAAAGATACGGACTTAAAGCCGATCCTTGGAGTAGTACTAGAGTGACCGAAAACTAGCATCTCTCTCCTGCCGTGGTTCTAACTAATGTCGATGCCCCATCGTACATATCTTTAAAAACCTCAATATATCTCACTTTAACTCCTTTCTCATCTAGAATCGACCAAATTACCTTCCTAGGGGCTACATCGTTTGTCTTCCCTAAGTCAATAAGAACCATGTGTAGATCCTTTTTTCCTTTCCTATACGGGTTGCGTCAATCTCCTTAATAGGTCAAAAACACGGCACCTACTAATATTTATGTGGAGGTCCGTAAGAGCCCAAGCAATAGCATCATAAATACCAACATAGCAAAGCCACTCATATCGGCCAGGAATATGGCACTTAGCAAGCACTGATCTGCGAAGAACCCATGGTCAATAACATAATGAACCCATCCAAGGAAGGCTTCGATGAAGCACCAATGTGGGGTTCTTAAGGAATCATTAATCTTTAACATAATAGTTACTAACACATGCTGCAACTAGCCTTGCGATTGTGTCACTAGCCCTAAGGCAATGATGCAGAATTGCTTTGACCATGCATGTCCCCCAGTATATTCCCTCCCTAAACCTCACGGTGGTGTTTCGACTAAATAACTCCAATTATAGAGCTTGATGTTTTTATCATTGAAAAATTTGGTGCCATCGGAGGTCTTTACGTGCCCGACATAGCTGGAAAGGGTTCACGACGCTGCCATTGTCAGGTTTTGTTGGATTGATAAATTAAAACAAGCTATGTAAAATGGAGACCATTTGAACACCTGAGACAATGACCAAAGAGGAAGAAGATGATTGGCACCCTCATGCCATAAATGATGATAGGAGATGTTGATTGGTGAAATATGTGAAGACGAGAAAACATTGCATGAATTTTTATATTCTTAAACCAGATTAAGGATGACATTATGTATAACAATTTATGCAAGATAATGCATTAAATAAAATCACGAAACAATAGTATGCATGACAAGCTAAGTGGCTAGTGATAGTGAACAAGAAGCAGAAATAGCGGCGTTGTCATTATTGTTGACTTTTCCCAACATGATATTACTCATAGGAAAAAGAGGTCGGAGAAGTTCATTGTTGTGGGGGTTTGACTTGTCAAGAGCCACTTTCTTTTTGATGAGGGAGTATAAGAAATGAAAATGTTATTCAAAAACTGAAGAGGACCGTACATAACATACCACAGAAGTGAACGGAAACAATGTCCAAGTCCTTAATCAAAGTGCCCCTAATCAATCAATAACAAATTCTGCAGCTGCTTAATCTGTTTAACTACATAAAATTTCACTAATTGGGTTAGATCATTAAAGCCTGCTTTCCCCCTCACCCCCGAACAACAATGTTTTTTTAAAGAATCAATTATCCTACAAAATTAACTGTTGATTCCCAAATAAATGTCAATGTTTTAATGGGCAATAAGCGAGAAAATCTAATCTATCACATGACTAACAAACCAGATTAGATTAGATCACAAATCTAGAACAGAACCAACACTCAAATCGATAAACTACAAGAACCAATTCCGGTAATACAAAGATCCGGATGTAAATGCTCATTCTTAACTGGATGTGTATACTTCTGTGGTAGAGTCAATAGGTCTCATCAATAGTAGTAAACATCTACAACATAGGCTATGCAGAATTCAAAAACTAACATACAAGAAAATCAATACCCAAGCGAAAAACTATAAATATGAAGGTAAAAGAAACATGACATACCACAGAAGTGAAAGTGGATGCAGCATAGATCAAACAGGCGGTGGGCAACCAAGACTTGCCAGCAACAATGGCGTAAAGAGACGCTACGGCGAGCGGCCACTGGAGGAGAAGCTGGACCGAGACGAGACCGACGAAGAAATGGGGCTTCTCGACGAACAAGTAATCACCGTACTGTTGGGTGTACCAGGATTTGAGATCAATAAGGATAGTAGGAAAGAAGTGTGAAGGGATGAAAGTTTGGGAGTCGAGTAAGGGAGCTCCAATTGCAATGACTAGGAAGAAGAAGAAGATGATTGTGTCAATTAGCTTGATTAGGATCCCCATTTTTTGCTTTGACTCGACTGACCTTTGTGTTGGTAGCTGAAATCGTTTTATTTAGAAGAAATCACCTGTCAGGGCATCACTGTATTATTTTATTTAGTCATAAAATGGATAGGATACTGTTATTTAAGTTTATATTTTAATTTAAAAAATATTTTAAATATAACTAATATAATTTTTTTATTAATTAATAAAAATTATGTGTTTGTACTTTTTTAACTTATACAAACTCATAAGATTTTAATATAACAGTACTTTGAAAAAATATATATATATATATTTAGAAAATGAATAGTTAACATTTCTATAGAGATTTCATGTAATGTTGTTCTTATCAGTTTGCAATTATATTTGTTCAGAGCTCAATGAGATTTTACTTATGTGACAATGGAAGCTATTCAAATGAGAATAATAAATAATTTAAAATTTGAAAAATCAATCTTGATAGTTAAATTTAGAAAAATTAGATGCTTCGATTAAATAGGGTCACGGTGATATAAATATAATGTTAGATCAGATAAAGGGCATTTTCGTGATTTCGTAATAAATTTTTGATAAATCAGTGATAAAATTTGACGAATTAGTGTTATTTTGATGGATCAATGTTAAATTTTGATGGATCAGTAGCAAAATTTAATGGATCGGTGTTATTTTAAAATGTCAGTGTTAAAATTTAATGGATCAATGTTAAATTTGATGAGTTAGTGATAAAATTTAATGAATTAGTATTAAAATTTGATGGATCAATGTTAATAAAATTTAAAATCAGTATTTTCATTTTATAAATAACAGTTTACATTTGATGGGTCACTAATAAACTCATCGTAACCATTATGATTGGCAAAAAAAAAAAAATCAGAAAAGAACAAGGATACGAATGGGAGGATACCATTTAAAGCTTAAATTTTGAAATTATACACCTCAAATCTGGCAAAGAAATACATTAAAACTTCAAAATGCTTGAGTTGACCATGATCTGACTTGCATTATCGGCCTCTTTGGTCCCTGCAAAGAGTTAGCCTCAAGCCCTCAAAAAAGCCAAAATTTTGTGAATCTGCTCAACATTTTCATTACTTTCAGTTCTCGATGTGAAGAGTTATGTGCATCCACGTCTCTGTTTGATTATGTAAATCCGCCGCCCCTCATTTCCACTCATTCATTTTATGTCGATTCTTAGGAATGGTGTTTTCGAATGTGAAAGATAAAAGTCTAACCAAACTCAACGTTGTCTATGGCAATATTCTTCACATACTCGCTCACATGAAAACTACACAAAATCCATAATCGATGTGAGCGCAACTCGTCGGACAAGAACTTAAGGCTGGATTACCGGAGCAGACGAAGAAAGGACGATTCTTTGGACAATGGAGAAAAAAGAACGTCGACTGGAAAGTCCGTCGGCCATAGTATTATCGCAAGAGCCACTAGCTGGTGAGAAACAAAAATAGGCACTCCTTTTTTCTCAAGTCTTTCGACATCTTTTCCCGGTTCTCGGGCTCGATATAAGTCTACTTCTTCGGAGGACAGCGAGGGAGAAAATATACCAGCCACCTCACCGAAATTGTAGAGGTCGAGGATGGAGGTGATGGGAAAAATTGACACTACCACAACACTAAATAAAATGCGGAAGCAAAACTTCGTTTGGCAAACTTTTCTCAACTTGTTTGAACCCGTGAGGATGCTAAAAAATAGACTATACTCCAGCTAATAAAGTCCCAAAAGAAACAACACACGGATAATAAGCACAAGACAAGAACAACAAATTTTAGCGTGGAAAACCTCTCAAAACAAGAGTAAAAACCACGAGACCTTTCGGCCGCTTAAAGATCAACTATCAACAGCAAGCAGCAATACAATGTCTTCCCTAGATGCAATTAGGGGTATACAACTATCATCAGAATTCTTGTAATAAACATAAAGAATGTTGGCATTGAAAATGAGAGCCAAATAGGTCTCTCAATTTCTTACCCATTAATTCATTCTAAACTGCTTTAACCTGTTAAATAGCTCAACCCATTTCAATTCGTTTAATTATAAATTTATGTATTAGAATGTGTATAAAATATATTTTTTTGTGCGAAAGAGTATTCAAATGTTGATTCGAATATAACTTAACTCATTTATTATACAATTGAGTTGATCGACTAATTAAATGAGTTATAATAGGTTGAACCTGTTACAACCTGTTATTTATTGTAACTCAACCCATTGCAACTCATTTAAGCCAAATTGACAGGCTTAGAGCCAAAGAAGAAAAATATCACCAGAAATTACTGCTTCTGATCGTCAGCAATAAACACAATGTCCGGAGCTCAAAATCCGATCTCTACTGTTTACAACACTTTTACAGGTGTTGGGAAGATCCTATCCAAATTTCAGAGCGATCCGACGGGGCAATCTCCGGGAAACTATGAAAAACTGAACCTGGGTCAGGCTGAAAACTATCAGCGAGAATGACTCTTTCTCTCATTTCTTATGACTCTTTATTTCTCTATAGCAGTTAGGATAAAAGGCACCAAATAACATTTGGCCTTTTCACTTTCTCATGGGTCAAGAAAGTAAGCCCAACAAATCTCCCCCATTTTTTGCCTATGAGGAAGAGTTCGCCATCCCAGCAATCGAGCAACACACCTTGAGTTTTTCTCTTGATAGAGCCTTTGTCAACATATCGGCACCATTATCATCGATATGCACTTTATTAAGTTAAAACAACCTATCTTCAAGAGCATCTCTAATCCAATGATATCGCACGTCAATATGCTTTGTTCTTTTATAGAACATGGAATTCTTAGCAAGATGAATTGCACTTTCATTATCACAAAGAACCACATAGCGCTATTGCGTGAAGACATCAAAAATATTTTCAACCACAATAGTTCTTTTGCAAGCTTCTGTTACCGCCATATACTCAGCCTCAGTTGTAAACAAAGCAACACACTTTTGCAGTCTTGATTGCCATGAGACTGCTCCCCCTGCAAAGGTCATCAAATATTCGAAAGTGGATTTCATGTTGTCTTTGTTTCTTGTCAAATCAGAGTCTGAATATCCAATAAGCATCGACCGTCCATTTCCAAAAGTGATGCCCAATTTGGAAGTACCTCACAAATATCCGAAGTTCCATTTAACTGCTTCCCAATGTTTCTTACCTGGATTTGACAAAAATTTACTAACAACACCAATTGCAAGAGCTATATCAGGCCGAGTAAATACCATCGCATGCATCAAGTTACCAACAACGGAGGCATATGGAACTCTATCCATTTCTTCAATATCTTGCTTAGAAGAAGGGAAATCTCTATCTGTAAGCTTAAAGTTGGGAGTAAGAGGAGAAGTCACCACTTTAGCTTTGTCCATTTCGAATCTGCAAAGCACTTTCTCAATGTATTGCTCATGTGACATATGTAACTTCTTGGCACCTCTATCTCGAATAATCCGTATGCCAAGGATCTGCTTTGCTGGCCCCGAGTCTTTCATAGAAAAAGACTTGCTCAAATTACATTTTAACTGGGTAATTCTTCCGGTATTCCTGCCAACAATCAAGATGTCATCAACATATAGCAATAATATGGTAAAATCATCAACGCCAAATTTCTAAAAGAAAACACAGTGATCAAACGCAGTCTTTCGGTAACCTTGCTCTCCCATAACCGACTTAAATTTCTTATACCACTATCTGGGTGCTTGCTTTAAACCATATAAACTTTTCTGAAGTCTACATACGTAATCCTCTTTGCCCTTAACCTGAAAACCTTTAGGTTGCTCTACGTAGATTTCTTTATCCAAGTCACCGTACGTGAAGGAAAGCTGTCTTAACATCCATTTTCTCAATCTCAAGATCAAGGCTAGCTGCTAAACCAAGAACTGCACAAATAGATGTCATCTTCACGACTGGAGGAAAAATCTCATCAAAATCAATACAATTTCTCTGACCGTAGCCTTTTACCACTATTCTAGCTTTGTATCTCGGGCTTGAAGTAAGTTCATCCGGTTTTAATTTGTAAAACCCACTTGTTTTTCAAAGCTTTCTTACCTTTGAGCAATTTTACAAGTTCAAAAGTATTGTTCTCATGCAGGGAAGTCATCTCATCTCACATGGCTTCAACCCACTCTTTCTTATGCTCGTCTTCCACAGCTTCAGCATAACACTAAGACTCTCCCCCATCAGAAAGTAAGACATACTCATGAGCAATATATCGCGTGAAAGGATGGCGATCTCTGGCAGACCGCCTAAGTGGAACAAATGGTGGTATAACACGTACTTGCAACTCTGGTTGAACACCTTCATCTAACTCTGGTTGCTCTAGAGCATCGACATCATCGACACCTTGCTCATCATTCTAAAAATCATCTCCCAATGGTGACTAAACATGGCAAGGAGGAACTAGATCCAAATCAATAAGATAATCATCATTATGTCGAGGAAATGTTTTTATCTCTGTTTTCTCAATATCTTTCAAAGTCTGATCTTCAACAAACACTACATCTTGACTTTGTACAATTTTCTTTTTAACTGGATCATATAACCTGTACCCAAACTCATCTTGACCATAGCCAAGGAACACACATGGCTTTGTCTTTGTATCAAGTTTTTATCTTTCATCTTTGGGAATATGCACAAAAGCTTTGCATCCAAAGACTCGTAAGTGACTGTAAGATACATCTTTGCCACTCCAAACCATGTTAGGAACATCAAAATGAAAAGGAACACAAGGAGTTAAATTAATATTATGTACCACCGTGCTCAAAGCTTCACCCCAAAACGATTTATGCAATCTAGCATGCGAAAGCAAACATCTGACCCGCTCAACCAATGTTTTGTTCATCCGATCTGCTAAGCCATTTAACTGTGGTATCTTCGGAGGAGTCCTTTGGTGTCGAATGCCTTTCTCTCTACAGTAAGCGTCAAAAGGTCCAGTGTATTCACCACCATTATCAGTTCGGATACACTTCGTCTTCTTTCTCGTCTATCTCTCAACTGATGCATGAAACTGTTTAAACACATCTAATACTTGATCCTTTGACTTCAAGGTATAAACTCATAACTTCCTCGAATGATTGTCGATAAATATGACAAAATATAAAACCCGCCAAGCATCCTAATTTTCATTGGACCACATACATCGGAATGAACCAGATCAAGTATACTCTTTGTTCAAAAAGGAGAATGGCTCTTAAAGGCAACTCTTGTCTGTTTACGTGCCAAACAGTGTGAAAATTTTTTCAAATGAATATCATGCACATCAGATAAAGAATTCTTCTTTGAAAGAATAGAATTCCCTTTTCACTCATGTGACCAAGTTGCTTATGCCACAAATCAATAATATCAACATTCTCTACAGCATTAAGAATGTTCTTGAATATCGTCGGATGTGTAAGGTATAGCTTTGATTCTTTCTTACCATTTCCAACAATCAAAGAACCAAGAATTAATTTTCACCTACCATTACCAAAACCATTAAAGTAACCATCATCATCAAGTAAGCCTGTAGACATGACATTAAGTCTCATATCTGGGACATGTTTTATATATTGTAAAACTAATTCCATCCCAGTATCTAACTTCAAGCAGACTTCTCCAATACCAACGATCTTTGGTAACCTTGCATTACCCATCCAGACAACACCATAATCACCTGGAGTGTAAGATGAAAAGAAATCCCTGTGTGATGTAGCATGACATGTAGCACCACTATCAACAACCTAACTAGAATCATCATGTGCAATGTTGACCATATCATAATCACAACAAATAAGAAACTCATCAGTAATAGCATTAACATCAATATTGTCTTTATCACTGTCATCTTTCTTATTATTGTGCTTTTGATTATTGTGGATCCCCGTTTTCTTTTCTTTCTTCAACTGTCTACAGTATCGAATCGTATGCCCCTTTCTACCACGATGATAACATTCAATATCAGCAAACTTACCTCTAGAATTGCTGTGATGATTACCTTTGTTACTCGGACCTCTACTCTGACTTCTCCCCCGCCTTTTGTGACTAAAACATCTGACTGTTTGGGCAATTCCATCATAACTAAGGTACTCCTATTATGACAACGATGATCACATATCTGCTTATTTGTCCAAATGGGATGCCGCCAAACTAAACTCCTTATACTGATTGTAAGGGCATAACATTAGCCATTTTAAAATCCATTTAAGTATAAGGGACTGGATATTGGCGTGGAGTTTAGTCATACCCATTTGACACTTGTTGCATGTTCTGGGATATTATAGTTGAACACCTGGGATATTTCTATTATACATAAATGACTTGCAAGAAATTACATAGACTTTGGTAAAACGCACCAAGTCCCCTTTTCTGAATCGGACAGAGCAAACATTACATGCACCCATTATTGGTCCCGTTGAGGCCAACTGCTACCCAACCTTATGCACC
>JAOWAN010062798.1:0-12098 GCA_028566635.1 Lobelia cardinalis
AGAGAGAGAGAGAGAGAGAGAGAGAGAGAGAGAGAGAGAGAGAGAGAGAGAGAGAGAGAGCACAAACCTGATTCAATGCCGGATTCGTAGGAGAGTACTGTCGTTGGAGAGCTGCTGCATGTTGTCGCCGGAGGTGGAGGAAGGGCGTTGCTGCTGCTAGGGATATGGGGGAGAGGGGGGGAAATTTTAATTTGGGAAATTTTGTTCGCGCACTGGTGAAGGAGAAAGAGTTTTTGGGGTTTATATAGGGAAGCTTAGCGACTGACTCAGTCGCTAGAGTTAGTCCCTATTTAGCGATTGAGTCGGTCGCTAATCCTTAAATCAGTCGCTAAATATATATAGCGACTAACTGTCAATCGCTATATACCAATTGTCAATCGCTATTTTGTCGGTCACTATACCCCTGTTTTCTAGTAGTGTCAGAATGAAGAAGCAAATAATAAATGCCAAGATGTAACACTGGCGAGGAAGACCGTCTTGAGAGTCTTCGTCTTCTAGAAGACCTTCCTTTGATGATGCCAATCTCCTTATTTCAGGGGTTCCGACCTTTTCGATTTTGAGGCACGACGCATGGGGGAAAATCTTGCGGGATCTTTCGAGCTTGATCAGGGAGCTGGAGAAGCAGGAGGAGGAAGACTCGCAGAAGAGGTGATCGACGGAGTAGGAGCCTATTAGGCTAGTAAGGACAGGAGTGGAGTAGAATGACATCGCGGGTCGGGCTTTGGATGTAGTAGACGGGCCGCCATAGGGAAAGTAGTAGCGAGACTCGACTCGAAGTCGGGTTTTGCATTGGGCATCGTGACCTCTGACAACCTGAAAATGGGAGTGCCTAAGGTAGGTGTTAGTAGAGGGGAGAGAGGCATGTAAATGTGGAGCGCCGACAAAGGTTCACAAAAGAAGGAAAGAAGTAGATTTTCTTGAGTGATGATAGACCGTCATTGGTGTAAAAGAAGACTATGATAGAAGTGGAATATCTTAATATGGGGGTAATTTTGTTATTTTATCACAAACTTCATAATTCATATCACCCATGTCAAATAATAAACTATCATCGAATATCACCGAAAACTGCATTCCTGATTTACCCTAAAACTCATGCATCAAAGACTACTTGGTATAGCGATGTCTACTCTCATTATTGTTGTTATTATCAGGGACTCAAGGCTCAGTAGAGGCATTATTGGTGTAACCTATAAATGCATTATTTCCTATTACTTTGTAGAAATTTCCGACCATAATTTTAAAATAATAATTAAAAAAAAATTTAAAAATTTACGTACCATTTAACCCTTGACAATTTGACATGTAGAGCGCACGTGAATGGATTTTATTGGAATGACGAGGAGGGTGTGTGAGAGGGGAGGTCAGATCCTCTATGGCATTTGGTGTGTCATTCTCTATGCCATACTCACATACTAGAGGGACTCACTAACAATGAAACCCACCAAAATGTGAGTGATGGCATAGAGAATGACACACCAAATATCATAGAAAATCCAAACTCGTGTGAGGGGGAGGTAATGCACATAAAAATTTATATGTGCATAATTTATAACTGTTATGGGCATTAGGACACTCCTAACACGGAGTGCCTAGGCACTCCGTATAATTTTCGGGGAGGGGGCACTTAAATAAAAGGTAGTAGGGCCTACATGTGTTTTTCCACCAAAAAAAAAAAAAACACTTATCAAATTTTAATGTTGATTTAAGCAAAACCCCTTAATTTGTAATGAGAAGAAGAAGAAGAAGAGAGTAATTAGAGGTAAAATGTGGAAATTTATCATCATGGAGTCTGGGTCTCCCCCTAGTAGATATCAACAATTTTACCAAGTACACGTCTATAACACTTAAATAATAAGAGCTGAAAGAGTATTTGCCTTCAAAATTTATGTTTACAAATCAAAAAACAATTTTCTCATTTCTGAACATGTTATTGCGACATACAAATAAGTGCGACCAAATGGAAAGTCGGTCAAAGTCAAGCTCTATAACAAAAAGGAGAGAAAGGGAAGGAGAAGAAAACGAAAGAAAAAGCTCATAAATAAAAACTGTAAAAGCAAAAGGATAAAAGCACCATGCACGGGGACTAGAAACAACTAAAGCCCGGTTGGGTTTCACATACGGTACAGAACCAAATTAAGGCCAAAGTCGAAACACAGCTCAATATTGTCTTGAGCACCACTCATCTAGGGCAGAGGCCTGATCCAGTGCAAGAACACACCACACATCTACTGCAACAGCCTAATCCAATGCAAGAAGAAATGCAGCAAGCGAAAGAGCCCCGCAATTCATAGTACAAGACACAAATGACCAAGTAAAGGCAGTAAACTTGAGTGTAACAACTCAACCAAATTCAACTCTGGTCTTGTATGAAGGTCTCCGTCAAGCTATTACCATTAACCATTTTTGTTGTACCTATTAATAAGTCGTATGCCATCCCAAACCAATATTTCCACAGTACTGAATACAAGTATGATGTTGGCATGTGATAGATACGAGAGTCACCTAGACACATAAAGCTAAAAAGTCAATTGGATAATAGTACCAATGCTTTTTTTGGTTGAGAGGTCCATTATTCAGAAACATTTTTAAAAGTTGTACTAAAATAGGTTTTGGGCCACCACAACTCATAAGTCATTTGATGGTCAATTGCATGACATTTCAAAAACCTGCTGCATAAAGATTTAGACCTTAAATTCAATCATAAGTTTTGAATTCCTAAAGAGTGAAGAAGGTGCAAACAATGGCCCCATTCACTTGGTAAGAACAACCTTCAGACAGATAACAGTAGAAGCTAAGTGCACATCACTTGAAACCAGTTAAATAATACCTGAGAGCTAATGAAACGAAGGGCAGAAATCTCAGCAAATGTCACCCCTCCAATGAATACGACCAAGACAAGAGAGCGCCTACCTTCACCAAGTCTGGAATAAAGTTAAAAAACCATGACAATGGAAGTGCAAAGAGTGGAAGATGAGGTAGTTGTAACAACTCTATGGTCAAGATACAAGTTCAGCACGGAAGTGGAAATTAATGGATGCATAATTCTTTAGATGTTTAATGAAACGGAGAGCCATATGCTTTTTCTCTTCTGTATATCAATTGTTAAGTATCGTTATCCCGAACTCTTAACTGATAATGAATTTATCCAACAGAAGTGTGTCAGTAAAATAATGAGGGGGAGCGGGTGGGGCCGACAGCTTCAGTATTTCTTCAATTGGCCGCCAGAGGTGGAGTAATATTTTGCAACATCACGTTAAGAATTTCCGCTAGCATTCATGTTCACGTGAGAATAACTGATGCACTGAAAATAACAGGGTCATATTATATTTACAATTAAGACCTTATTGAATAACAAAAAGTAATGTCAGCATAATTGAAAAAATAATAATAATCGTCTTCGCAAGGAAATTCCAGGCTTGGGAAGGATTCTTGGACGCTCTGAAGATAAGCTTTGTCGCGGGACACTCAAAAAAACATTTCTCGAATTATCTTACATGCACACCAGAGGATCCGACATTTCAAAACTGTGATTCGTATCAATTTCTCCATTCGTAAACTTGAGATCCCTCCTTTATGATTTAATGATAAAAAGCAGTAATACCAGATAAGTTGATAAGTTCGACAATAAAGAAAAGCAACTGAAATTGATTGGTACTCCATCCGTCCCAAAAAGATAGTCCGACCTTCCTGTTTGGTTCATCCCAAAAAGATAGCCATTCCTGAAAAGCGGTTAAACTATCATTGTAATTTTAAAATGGTACAAACGTAAAGCTATAACCTGAAATATTTGAAACATTCAATGGAACTCTCTTTTTGGGCGGAGGGAGTATCAGAGAAACAGCATTCCAACATTTTCTTCACCATTACATAGAGCAACAGGTGTTTACTACATTATTGTAAGAGAGAGAATCATATCTTAGTGCGTCAGCACCTTGATACTCTTGATGCAGATGAGTTATATTCAAATATTGTTAGACCTCAACAAAATCTAAGCGACATTATACACTTCCTCTAGCAATCTAAACTCAATCATGGTACTCACCTTTACTTCCGTTCCACTTGAAGAGGAAAACTTAGCCTCGCAAATTCAGAAATTAAGCTCACCATCCAATAGAATTGCATGCTGAACAAGTCGGATAGAGGAGCATACCAAGAAAATATGTAAGAAATATCATTGGGACTGCCAAATAGAAAATCAACAAAAGTCAGACACAGGGCATACACATGCTAAGTACTTAACATCATAAAAATGTTTTTCTCTTTTGATAATCATCATCGCTCAACTGAACTGTTACACAAACTCTCCAAAGCTTCATATATTTTAATGATCTTTCTTGCTTGTTGTCAATTTCACAAAATTTTTTATCTCCTTTCCATTTTCCAAGCAATTTTCACAAAAACTTTAGTACATACTAGGCGTTGGATCTGTTCTCCACTAGAGCATGACATTCTGACCTCATCGAGTAGAGACTAAATTTTCTTCACACTAGGATTGACTACATACCAAAATTAAATGTGTTCGGTACAGCTGAAAACAGTTGCTGAAAAATAAAGTTAGCAACTGAAGAACAATGAAGAACAAAAAATTAAAAAGGTGCATATGCAAGAGGTAATTCCAGGATGCAATGAATGCATTCTTAAAGTTTTTTTTTTCTTTTTATTTTTTTATCCGCCTCTGAACTAGTTTTTGTTGCCAGCACATCACCAGCAGCATCAATAATATTAAGGTTTTTTATTCCTTTCCTCTAAGCGTTTTAATAATATTAAGTAGTGTTGAATCTTGTCCTTCAGGAGGGAGCACTTCTAGTAACATGGAGAACGTAGAAGGATCGGGTGAGAAACCCATCCTGTCCATTTCTTTGAGAAGTATCCCTGCCTCATTGCACTCTTTCTTTCTAAGAAATCCTTGAAGGAGAACATTATAGGTGATACTATCTGCTGGGCAGCCATGTTCTTCCATTTTCACAAACAACTCTTTCGCTCTCTCCAATAAGCCCTGGTGACAAAGGCCAGTTATCATAGCAGTATATGTTTTAACATCTGGCAACAAACCTTTGGATATAAGGTTTCTGAAAAGATCACTGGCAATATCAAGGTTCCCACTCTTGCAGGTAGCGCCAATTAGGATGTTATGAAGTACAACATCACAATTCAACCCACTGTTTTCCATTCCTCGAAAGAAAGACAATGCCTCGGAAATCTTCCCATTTTTGCATAGACCATCCAACAAGATTCTGTAAGTGCAGAGACTTGGTGTCTCACCCATAGACCGCATCGCAATAAGTAGCTTCAGAGCAGTTGTACATTTTCCAGAACGATACAGCCCTTGTAATAAAGTGTTGTAGGTAACGACATCGGGTTTTAGCCCCCTACGAATGATATCTCGAAAGAGCTGCATGGCTTCATCCATTTTCATGTGTTTGCAATACCCATTGATCAAACTATTGTAGCTAAAAATGTCGGGTGCCAGGTGCATATTCATCATGCTATTGAGAATTCTCATGGCTTCATCAATTTGCCCTCGCAAACAATATCCGTCTATCAATGAATTGTAAGTGACCACGTTTGGATCCAAGCCTCTCCGAATCATAACTTGTAGAATATCCTCTGCATCTTCTACCCTGCCTTCTTTGGAGATGGCATCCACGAAGATATTAAAGGTAACCACATTTGGATAGATTTTTCTATCAACCATTTCTCTTAACAATGCTTGAGCCTCATTCCAACGGCCGAAATTACAGAGGCCTTGAATCAAACAACTATAGGTGACGACATTGGGCAAAATGCTGAGCTTATCCATTTCGGAAAATAAGTTCACAGCATCATCTATCCTCTTGTCCTTGCACAAACTGTCAATAATTGTGTTGTAGACAACTGTACCAGGTTTACAATAACCTTGCTCACCCATCAGTTTGAGCAAGGCAATGGCATTGTCAGTGTTACCAATTCTGCAGCGACCCTTAATCATGGTCCCGTAGGTGACTAGGTTGGGTTCGCAGATTTTCTCCGAGATCAACTTCTTGAATAGAACCTCAGCCTCAGAAAACCTATCCTGTAGAATGAACCCATTCAAGAGAGTGTTGAAGGTAGTAACCTTGGGTTGAAGACCACGCTTGAAGAAGGTGGACAAGATTGCATAGCCCATGTCAACTCGATTCAATCGACAGAAACAGTTAATAACAATGTTCAAGGTGTATTCATCAACAGGAACTCCAAGCAAGACCATTTCCTTGAACAGGGAAATGGAGCTAGAGTAATGCTTCATCTTGACAATGGAGCCAAGCAAATGGGTAAAATCTACAACAGAAGGGAGAGGTCTCATTCGGAGCATATGATTGAAAAACAAAAGAGCATCATCGAGGTTATGGATACTAGTTTTGACGAACCCGGGAATGGATCTAGGGTTATGGGGAAAGGATGAATGAATAATGGAACTTGTTGAGGTGGGAATGGGAAGAGTAGAATAAGGAAAATTAGGGATGCAGAAGCCTCCTAACAAGGAAAGGGAGAATGAATTGGGAGAGAGAAAAGATAGAATAGATTTACCTAATTTACCTTCACAAGAAGAAAGAGGAAATGGAGAATGAATTGGTTTCATATTCTTGTTGGGTCATCAACTGCAGCAATTCAAATGCAATCCCACCAGCTTAGCCTGCCCTCCGACCGCCGGAAGTATGACTCATGGGCGAAAGTCTTTGGGTGATTGTTTCTGTTGGAGTTGGTTTGTCGTACCACTTCCATTCCAGAATAATTATGCATCAGGTCAAGCCTGTCTCCAAATCAACACTACAGATTAATTCCAAGTTGGTACTCCCTTTATCCTGAAAGCGATCAAGCTCTCGTGTCATCATCGAGACAATTAAATTGAAACCGAGATTAAATCGAAACGGAGCGAGTATTTTATTGGAATTCCTGTTTTTAAAGACAAAGAACTTTTAATTTCCATATGTGGCCAGAGAGTGTAAATTACTTGTAAAAACATGTAGCGTAAATTACTACTCCCACCGTTCCAAATTAGTTGAGGTTTAAGGTAAGATTACACAAACCAAGAAATGTATTAAATATACTTGAATTTTCCAATTTTACCTCTTATTTTACAAAGAATGTCTTTTCAAATTTTTCTCACCAACTCTTATCTTGAAATTGAATGTAATGGTAATTTAGGAAAATTGTAAAAAAAATAGGCAAAACATCAACTATTTTGGAATAATTTTTGATTTCGAAAAGGTCAACTAATTTGGAATGGAGGGAGTATTATTTCATTTTGATGAACCTAATTAATTATTGATCAAATATTTATAAAAATGTTATATGCTATAATCCATAGTATAAATGAGGTTGGTTTTGTATTGTAGAAAGAATTGTTATATTTAACGGCTGAAAAATGATGTAACCTTATCTCACGGCTGGAAGAAAGCAGGGTGTGGAGCCGACAAAAAAACATAAAGCGCTGAAAGTGGGGAAATTGTGATGTCCCAGAAAATGTGATGAGAAGGAAAGTGGAAAGTGACTTGCTACCGTGGCAAATTATACCGTGTGTCTAGGCACATGGTGCTAAATGTGTCCAAATGTAAATAAATATATAAAATTATATATATGGTATAAAATATACATAAATTATATCATTATGATGTACATAATTATGATGTATATTTTATATCACATTATGTACATAATTTATTATATCTATGTGCATTTAGACACACCTAGACACATGGTGTGCCTAGGCACACGATATACCGATTGTGCTACCGTTGCCAAACTTAAAGCATCTCTCTCTCCTTTTGATGCACAGTGTTTTTGGCACATTTTCAGGTGATGGTAGGCACACACATATATATCGTAAAGAGGGAAAAAAATACAAAGAGAAGGTCACGTGGGTTTAACCCACGGGCATTTACCAGTGAATGTATAAATTATAATTTTGAATTATTCGCTATTGTTGTAATAACTAGAATATTAGATCTAAAACATGATAAATATGTTAAAAATTAATTTAATAAAATATTATTTTATACTCTAACAAAACGTAATTCATCCAAAAACAAGGAACCTCCAACCGCCTATGGCTCATTGCATTTCATCTCCATCTTCACCGTAGTATTCTTCCTAACTTTAAAAATACATCCGCGACTCCTTCTCCCCCATGACAAGCAACACCCTCTCTTCCACAGCTACTGCCACCAAAACCTTCCCACACGGCCAACAAGTACCACTCCCGTCCTTATAACTTCCTCATCTGCGGCCTCACCCATGAAACCCTCCTCTGGCAGGCAATGAACCATCGCGGTCGTACCATTGTCATCGATGAAAACCGTTTTCATCCTACACCACACCCTCTTTATATCCCTCCATATCTCCTCTCTATCAATCCTTCAAATTTAGACCAAACCCATTAATTATAGAAAGAAAAATGGATCAATGGCAAATAATAAAGTGCTTGTTATGGCGATGGCGGTCCTGATGGTTGTTTGCCGTGGGTGGTCTACGACGACGGCCCAATCGCTAATGGAGCAGGACGTGGACAAGCTGCAAAGCGTGATGACATGTCTGACGTTAGCAGCTAGGAAGACGGATGCACCGACGAAGCAGTGCTACGACTCGGTAGAGGGCATGAGGGAGAGCAATCCGGGAGGTTGGGTTCAGGGAAGGATGGGTTTTGGAATTGGACCTACTTCCCACTCTGCAAGATAAAGTTAAACTCACCAAAAGATTGAACCCAAAATGTAGTGTTGTCTAGGATTTCAATTGTTAATTACTGTGGGATCTATTTTCTTTTGGATTGCTTTCATGGATTGGTGAGGATCGAATTTGGGTGTCGTGGGTGATGGAAGAAAGGGGGTGAGACAGGGGGAGGAAAGGGAGACGAAGAGGGAATAGACTTTGGAAGTACGTAAGGAGTGAGAAATTTATGTTTGGTTATGGTTTAAAATATTGTGTATGTTTGATTTGATTGTGAGATAATATTTTTAGGTATATATAGGGGTATGCAGGTGGACAATTAAATTAAAAATCATCAAAAATCAAAGATGAAAGCTAACTTCGTGACTAAATTTTTTGATATATGAAAATTAAGAAATCAACAAAACACAACTTGGTGACCAAATCCTTATTGATTATCTTTAGTGCAAAGCATAGCCAAGCAAACCTAGATCCCAATTTTGGCCCAAGGTTCTTCCAAAACCAGGCACCACCCATATCTCTGGCGCACCATCCAGTTCTCCGGTGTTGGAGTTATGCCCTAAAGGCAATTATTATTTTGTGTCATGACATTATATGTATTCATTTATATATATAAACATTTTAGGCATATCTTTATTATGACAAATAATGAATGATTATTTATATAATAAAGTTCTTAGAATAAATTATTATTCTTGAAATTATTCTAATCAAGTATTATCACCAATAAGAACAGTAATAATGCAATTAAGATTAGCATGTAGATTGATTGATACGCTGATATGTATATCTAGACATGGGTACAACATTAAGAGTAATAATGTATTGGTTGACTCGCCATAAGAATGCTACATGGATCATTACGTGAGTGTCATAAGATATTCTCATAGTTACAATAGTGACCTTAATCCCTCTACTTGAAGTCACTAATGATTGTAGATAGAAGTTAATTGTTCCTCTTATATAACGGGAGTATAATATCCATGGGCCCCTTGATGAATAAAACTTGAGCAAATGCATGACCATGCTCGAACAAGACAATATATAAGTGCTTGTTCGTTTATCAAGTTTACTTGAAAATCAAGAAATCTAAATTAAACTATAACAAGGATGACACATTCAATGCCTTGTGTTTAATTGGACATGTGAACATAAAGATTAATTCGATTTGGTCATAGGTTTCAATTGTTTTTAGTCCACTGATAACTCTAGTTATATAGGTAACGATGACGTGCTGCTAGGTGCCAATCATTGTTATATTAGTAAATATGATCTATTAATATTCAGGTTAATCATGGGCCATTTGGATCACACGCATTGAACATGAAACAAATCAGATATGGATTAGACACTTATGGGCTTTAAGGAGGGGCTCAAAGTACAAAAGAATAAAAGTTGGAAACCCTAGGGATTACTTCCTAGGGTGGCCGGCTCCGTTAGGGTTTAAATACCCTAAGGGGTTTTCCTCCTGGTGTGCCTCTTTTCTCTCTTTCTCTTGGTCTCTAATTTTCCTAGACAGAAAAGGTGAATATTTTAGGTTTAGAATTGTCCTTCCTAAAATAAAAAATCTTCCATATCCAAAACCATATTGAAGAAGGTTTTATTGATTGTTAAGATCTTCAAGACCTTTGTTATTTGCTAGCACAAAATAACAAGAGGTTAATTCATGGATTGTTCGCGTGGATACCTTGAGAATAGTGGGAGAAATTAATTTTTGCAAATCTGCAGTGGATCTAGAAGTGTTGCTGAAAAGTTGAATAAATTGTTCTTGTTCTCATTCAAAGGTAATTCTCTCTAACACGAATTATGTTCTTTGCATAGATCCATGAAAGGTTTTGAAAATTTAATTTTTTATTTTTCGCTGTGTTGCCTCCCCTAAAACCTAACATCCGACACCATTCTCTCCTTGTTCTTCTATTTGTTGGAACAAGGTGGAGTACAATCCAGATCTCTCTCTCTCCAACGGAAAATATTTATCTCGTCTCAAGGTAATTTTTCTCCATATCTGATCAATCGAAGGGACTTCATTGATTTCCTTCTAGCAAATCGATCGAATCTTGTGTTTGTTTTGATAATTTCGTTGGGATTTCCTTCTCTCGATCTGGAACTCGGTTTATCTCCATCTGGCTCTCGATTTGATTTTTGGATCTCCGTATGATTTCTGGATCTCGATCTATAAAGAAACTCCAAGTTTAATCATAAGTTGAGGATTCTTTGCTTAGGTCAATGGCTAGATGTATTAGCCGTTTAAATTTCCCGTGTAAGAACATGTAACTTCTTTTGAAACTAGTAAACTGTTATGTTGACATTTGTGATTTTGAAACAAGGTGAGCTTGATCTTCTTATTGCCTTGCTGATCAATCAATTTGTTGAATCAAGGTCCCATTTCAAGAGTGGATTAGTTAATCATGCCTTTGTTATTCTTGTTTGAAGAAAAATTGCAAAATTGTTAACGGTGATTATGTATTGGTTAAGGTTTGGTCGAAGATTGGGTATCGGTTAGATGAAGATTTGACCAGAGATTGGGTATCGGTTGAGGTTTGTCGGACATGGAGGTTAGGGTAGAAGGATAATTGTGTCAATTGCTGAAGTTTACGGTCAAAATTAACGGTTGACTAACGAAAGCATTATTTATTAATCAATTTTGCAAACTTTAACCAACTTCAATATTTTTCTTAACTCGGGTACGTACTACCCATAGAATCGATCAAAATACAGGCACCATTTATGAAGTTAACCCTTTGATAAATTATGAATAAAGAAAGATCAAATCATATAAAAGAATCAAAGTTATATACCCCCATAATTTGGAACCTAAAAAACTCCATTCACGAGTTTTTCTCTTTCCAAGTAGTTCTTATGACTGCTATTAATCCATAAACACGCACATGCATGGTGAGTTATGGAAATTTTTATTTATTGACTTTTATTTAGATTTAATTGGAGAAGAAAAAGAGTGTCGTGGATAAGTACAAATATTATTTAAGTACAAGGATTAATGTTAGAGCTTTAAATTAATGGGATGAAGGAGAATGTGATATGTGACTAAGGGTCAGATCATGAACTTAATATTTGGTGATATGATTCATACTGATCACGATATCGATGCAACACACCGATATCATTCATTTTCACATTTGCATATAACAAACTTTTCACCTATTACCGTCATACATATATTCTATTCTCATTAAAAAAAAAATTATCTTACCCAAAATGGGTTTATTACGTTTTAGGTCTCAATATTTACTCAAAATCGCAATTTAGGCCCTCAGGTTTCAAACTTCGCAATTTAGGCTCCGATGTTTCAATTTTGTTGCAATTCAAGCCTTTTTCAACGGAATCTGTCAATTCCTAACGGGAGTCGCCCACGTGCACGGCACGTGAGAATTTTGGGGGTAATTTAGTCATTA
>JAOWAN010062858.1:0-12094 GCA_028566635.1 Lobelia cardinalis
ATGAGATATGTGTGTTTAAAGTTTGGGGAGGAAAAAAAAATAAGTGTTCACACTTAATAACTAGTTTTAAGGTTATCGTTGACTTGGCTGTCCAAATTTATGAGAAATTACGAAATATACCGCCGGTTATTTTTTTTTAAAAAAATAATCTCAACATTTAATTTGTATCTAATCCAATGAATATAAATGGTTCATACGATTTTCATTTAAGGAGGTTCCTAATGGAGTAGGACCCTATATATATAATCTCAACTTTCAAGAGTCCTCAAAGAAAAAGAAGTCTTGGAATGAAAATCTAAAGAGTTAAAGGTAGGAGTATTTGAGTGAAACGGAAGTTGAGAATCAAACCATTTGAAATTGAAGTTCGTAATATTTGTGCCTGCCTGGGGTTGTGCACTGAACGTGATCATGAATTTTGAACGGGAGAGTGGGAAAGATGGTGAAATCAGAAAGGCCCATACTGGATCACGTTCATGAGAAGCCTCTCTCTCTCTCTCTCTCTCTCTCTCTCTCTCTCTCTCTAACAAAAGATTTTTGGGCGTTAGAGATAAGCAATAGCTCCATAATTCCACCGAATGATGTCCAAGGATCGACACCCAACTTCATTATTTAAGCTTTTCATTTTAACCCACTAGGGGGCGTTACATGTGTGAGTGAATGATTGATTACATTTCTTGGGAGACGAGTATTACTTACTAACTGTAGTACAGAAACATATAGACGAAACCAGTCACATTTACTTGGAATACCACAATATGATTCTATATGCTTACAAGTGTGTCCATCAACAAAATCAGAAATGTCAACCATTCCTCACGACCCACCGACCGATCACCAATTTCTTCTCCTTAATTGGGTCCACAAGTGCGCTGACCGAATGAAACAAAGATCTTTGATAATGTGAGATGATAAACTCGAATACAAGCCCCCCATAGTCAGCCATGTTTTCATTTTCCCATTTTAGCTTACCTTTTTTTTTTCCTTTCTTTTGGTCCTTTTGGAGAGAAACAGCAAGAAATGGGCAGCATGGCAAGCTGGCTTGGACGTAAAAAGAACAATATCCTCACCATTTCAGCCTTTCTAACAACTTTTCGGGCTCTATATATATCCTTCACAAACAATGCACATTATCTCAACTCAAACTAACAAACAAACAACCATAGGAGGAGCGCATTGCCTGATATAGAAAGAGAGTTCAATTGAGCCAAGGATGGATTGCTGTCAGATTGTTAAAGGTTGTTTAAAATTCTTTCAACATTTTGTCGGCACTTCTTGGCTATACTGGACTCTTCTCAGTACTTCATGCAATGAATGCTATTGATGATAAAGTTTCAATATGTACTCACCAGCCCTTCCTTCCTAGTACACTCGTGGAAACCACTACACGAGCAAATCTTTCTTTCTTCTTCCCCCTTTCAGCATTTGCTATCAGAATGTTATTACTATCGTGTTATACGGTAGAGCATTGCCTGAATAGAAGGGGAGTTTGATGGAGCCAAGGATGAATTGCCGGCATGAGGAATTGTGATAAAAATTATTGCTCTAAACCCCCACTGTCGGCGGTTCATGTATTGGCTACACTAGGCTCTCTTCTTTTCACGTAATGCCTAGCTACTGTTGGTGATAATTGGCTCGGCATCAACTGAGTGAGAGAAAGACAACAGCTTCACTACTTTTTTCTGTAGCAGGTTGTATATGTTGTCCAGGCTATAATTTTTCTGCAGCAGGTTGTATATGATGTCTATCTAGGCTACAGTTTTATCAGGAAACTGAAAATAAACAGGGTTCATGCGTTGAATTACCTTTTCCACAGAATTGTGCGAAAAAGGAGAAATGTTCATTATCAATCTCCAAGATACCTAAGGGGGCTAAAGTTACATGCCTTCCAAAAGAGCAAGTTGCAAACATTCTATGCTAGAGACTTGATTTTCATCTATTAGACACTCTGAAATCCTATGTTAACTAGTATTGATCGATTACTTTTGCTTCCTTTGTATAAAGCTTGAATCATCTCGAAATTTTTGACTCGGAATAAAACATCTTATATCCATTGAGCATAAGGAACCAGTCCACACGAATTCTTTCCCAGTGACACCAACTCCAAGTCTTCTGAAAAAATCAACAAGATAGACAGTGTAAAAATTACATCGTAAACTGTTAATTGGTGACAACCGCTAGGTGGAATATCATTAGCAGAGAGAAATGCTGACCAACTAACAAAAACTGGTGTGTATATGTGTGTGCGCAACAAGTTTAATGCCGAAAAAATGAAAAGGTGCAAAACAAGTAGCATCAATTGGAATGGCATTTGCATCAAAAAAAGGAAAAGTTAGAAATATTCTACTTTGACTATGAAACTAATACAAACCTGTAGTGCTCTTAAATTACCGGGTACAGGGTTAAACAGATTGGCTCAAGCGTTTTAGTGATGTGATACCCAGAACTTGTTTTCCCAAGTTATATACAACTATTTGTGAAACCAACAAGACAATAAATTGTTATAGATTTGATCAACACGACCTGATGCAACTTGCATCTTAGGTTGAATCTGACAAAGTGATGTTAAGTTTTGATGTGTCAAGGTTTGATATTGATTATACAATATGTACTTTAGAGTTGAAGTTGCCAACAGGACAAAAGAAGATGGGTAGATAACACAAGTATCAAACAGGCAATACTTGATAGCTCTGGTAAAAAGGAAAACACAAGTCCCCTGGCCTAACAAAAGAATATTTGGGAACAAGCAGTTTCAAGTCTGAAATTTACCAGGTTCCAACAAATCTTAGGCACAAAAAGCAACGGAAATTACCACACGTGTGAACCTATATATGTGCAGAAACATTTATATTCACATGCACAAACAGTTTATAAATATTTTTAAAACCATCACTATACCTTGAAGTCAATAACAAAATTTCTTATAAATACCTCATGGTAATTCACTTGTCAGAATGTACTCTTTTAGCCCTACGGCGTGTGTGGCTCGTATGGGAAAAACGAACACGATTTTTTGGCGTTTTCCTGCACAAGCCGGTAACCGAATTTCAAACAATAATCTCTGGAAGGGGGGAGGGCCCTGAAGTCGAGAGTATCTGATTAAAAACACCAAGCCGAAGCCAGCGTTATTAAATCGGCAATAAGACTAACCAGAATATGGCCGAAATCTTTCTTAGAAGAAACATCCCAGGAAGGACCATTAAAGCAGAGGCCTACAGCAGTTGCGTTGTTGGCTCATTATAAAAACCAGTAACGACTGATTTCATGTATCACTAGCTAGATTATTAAGTTTAGTGTAAAAGGAATCGTAAGGACATACAAAGTCAAAGTACGTACCATGAACCACTCCAGCTCATTTGTTGCAAAAGGAGCCGTGGACTCGTGACTGGTTAGAATTTCATGAATGGTAACACGGACCTTTACAAGTGAAAGCGCCATCAGCAATACGAGAAGATAAATATTTCACGGTCCTGGAGCACATGGCATGCCTATGTGGTGTTCCCCATCCGACGAGGAGCCAGAAAAGTGTCATGGTGGCACCTCTTTTAAACATAGAGCCCACCTTTTTCATAAGAAGGTGTCATCATAGTACCTTCAGTAACATCCCCATTGGATGGGGAGCACCATGTGGTGCTCGAGGACCATAGAATATTTTCTCACAAGGAAATAGAATCATAGAACGACACAGACTATTTCTTGCAACGAAGACCTTCTGTCTTCTCTTCCTCTTTATGGAAATTTCACATAATAACAATTAAAAGAAAGGCAGCACCATGCATGAGATCCTACAGCTGAACCAGAGATGGGTCTACTATTAGCAATTGTACACCCTCAACTTACTACCCTGTTTCCCTGCTTCAAACCATGTCCAATGCAGTGCTAATTTTAAAAAAGTGTCCATGTACCGCCCTTTAGTTTTAGGGGGGATGGGGAGGGAATAACACAAGAGTGACAAATACCACCTATGCATATGACTACTTTTTCTACAGTTTGCTAGAAGAAAGATTTACAAGCAGCAAAATGCACTACTTAGATGCCATTTATCTGGTTCCATCACTATAAAATGATGTAATACTGTGCATGAATTACAAATTTAGTTTACTTTTCCACTCGAAGATTTTGACATGAATAAAACTAGAGAAGGTGTCAAGTATAAGCATTGTGGATCCATGAATTTCAACTGAGAAGAGGAAAAAGTGTTCTCTTTCTCTTGTATAAACATTCTCACCAGCCCATATACTTAAACATTGATGAATTCTCATATTCAGCAATGTGATCACTACAATACATGGCTCAAAGTGACCGTTTCTCAAAATTATTGAGAGAACTTGCGGAGCCACATGCATCCAGTATGAGCGCAGGCACAGCTTAGATTTAGGTTTTATTTTGTTAAATATATATTGTTTATTTGTTTACCCTGTTATTTGACAATAACATAAGTGGCAAAGTGTAAAGCTAAATGAAGTAATCTTGACTATGTGTGAGTAAATGCTAAATTGCTACTCCCTCCTTTTTTTGGTACCCAATTGCTACTCCCTCAGATCCTAACTGCGCATCAGTGCATTGCTTTTGGGGTTTGTATGGAATTCATAAAATTAAGATTATTAATCAATTCTTATTACATGTAAAGTTATATTGATATATTTAGCCATGTAAATGGTTGAATTTTCAATAACTACACACACTTATCAATGAAGGGACTAGGGAGTACTATATTTCAGAAAAATCAAGGATCCATATGTTTAACAGTGCATTTTAATGAACTATGGTATTTGGACAACAATACTAGTGAGTTCACATTTTGAGGAGGGGAGAGGAAAACTCCAAGACCCACCTGCCCGGAAACTCACTTCAAGTAATTCATCCAATGACCTAAGTGTATTTGAACTACAAAAATAGTGTCTAGTCTCTACTTGGAGGGTCAAGACTTTGTTCTTTAGACCATTCTCAGACCTCCACACGTTGGGATGCTTAATATTAGGCTCACGCTTTCTCTCTCCACAACTAAGTGAGATGCACAATATTTTCTTCATACCAGCATACTTGGAAAAAATTTGTTTGCTTCAATGGCTACTGTTGTGGGTAATTAAGAATCTTATATATATTTGATTTTCAAATGTGAGCTATTTTTGACCACTTCATAAATAACTCGTGAAGATCGCTTGATTATGTACCATGATATAAGGGAAATTGAGGCACTAGCCCTCGATTTCGTATGGAAATGTTGGGTGAGGTAGGAGGTTACTCCTAGATGTTCGTCTTGGTAGAACCCCTTTTCCATCATTACTTGAAATTTTCCAATGGCAGATCCACATCATGACTCCATGAAAAATGATGAGGTCAATGATCCCAAGCAGAAAATCAATGAGTTAGATATATGCTGCCAGAAGAAAGAGAAAAACCAAAATCATACCTGACGATGGTATACCACAATCGTTTTCAGGAACTTCCTATAGCCACGAAGTACTTTCTTTATGTAAGGCTTCAAAACTATATGTGCTCTATCGACTCGAGGTTTCATGACTTTTGAAACTTGATCAATATTGGGCTTTGTGAACTTCTTAGCTTCCTAGAAGGGAAGGTATGAAGTTATGAGCTGGAAAAATGCAACCCAGAAGATCATAGAATGAAAATGCCTCACACAACCTGAAATACCTGAAAGTACAGAAGCGCCACCTTTTGTGCATTGACAATGTGGGGTCTTACCATATCTTTGGATGAATAATAAACTTCAACTGCCTTAACGGTAAGTACTTGGATATTTGGTTGAATAGCAGTTACTAACACGAGCCACTGTTCCTTGATACTTGGGAGCCAGTTCTACATGATAAAAATAAATGTATATAAGTTGATAAAATATTGATAAATCAAATAAGCAGGTGCACCTGCACAACCTTCGGCAAAAAGATACAAACTTAATTTGGACGAATGCAACAGGATAGGACTACTACTCAAAATGCTAAAGTAAAATTAATAAGAAAAGTCCATACCAAATACAACACCCAGAACCTGCATCAGGTGAAAAGGCGCTAAATTCTACCATGTTTACAGCATAATGCACATCATTATTTATGAGGGATAATTTACCTCTTTCAAAGCCTCTAATTGGGGCTCTGCCCACTTTTGAACTTGACCTTTCTTTTCTAGTGCCTGAAAAACAAATAAGTCGATATATCACACTGGTAACGGGACTACTTCATACAACATCAACCTCGGACATAAGCAATAAGATACGTAAGCTATAAGCAACATGACAAGCAACACCTAACAACACCTCCTGAATTATCAAATCCAGAGCTGGTCTTCCATGCGTATTCCAGTGGGTCACTGTAAAAGCCTGCAAAATATGGCTTAGTGTCTACAGGAGGGGTTCAGCAAAGATATTTTAGATGCAGACCCTAAGATATGAACAAAATATACCTCCAGATGAACTAAATGAACCGCAAGCCAATGCGGAAGCCAAGCCCCCTGGACCTGGTCAACAAACAACTTACTCAACTATAAAAACTACATTCCATGATAAAATAACGAGCAAATGATAAGATATCACCCTCTCTAAATAACAAAAAGCATAAGGCATGGGGCAGAATTTTCTCCGCACAAAAGAATAAAATAAATATTACTCCCTCTGTCCCTATACGAGGGTCTTGTTTCATTTTTGACAAGTCAATTTAAATTATTTAATACATTGTTAAAATTATTACTTTAAACAATTTTGTTGTCTTTTAGATTCTAAATTTTCAATAGTAATTTAATATCAAGTAAACTATCAATAACAAATTTTATAACTTCGCAACTACAAGTCAATTCACATAAAAAGAAATTAGCCAAAGTTTAATTGAATTGACCAAAACGAGTCAACATAGTACACTCATTTACGGACAGAGAGAGTAAGATCGAGAAAAGAACTCCAGGAAACTCCGTATTTATCCTAACAAATTGGGGCCGGCTATATGAATCATTCTTTTTTCATTTCTGGTCAGTGTGAGATCATCTCATAAGCCACACTCTTTCATGTCTTTCTCTATATAATTTTGGTCTTCCCCTAGCTCTAGACCAGAGCTTGGTATTGATAATGTCACATTTCCAAATCTGGTGCACTCACTAGTCTATGTTCTGTGTCCAAACCATCTTAAGTGAATTTCTCTCATTTTATTCCTAGTGGTGCAGCTTCTACGTCTCATGAATTTAGTAATTTGAATTTTATCCTTCCTAGTTATATTACATTGTCCATCTTAGCATTCTCGATTCAGCAATTGCCATTTTTTTAACATGGTGTTTCTTAATTTCCAGCATTCATTCCGTCAGTCACCCAGGTCTAATAGCAGACCTATAAAATTTCCCTTTTCGCTCAACTACTATACGTCAATCGCGTAACCCCCCCGGATGCACTTCTCCACTTTCAACTTTACCCATCCTGACTTTTTCCTATGACTCATCTCCTGTCTCCCATCTTGGTTTATCTCATATAGCAAAAAGGATCCCTTTGTGGAAGTTCAGGGTGTAACTTACCTTTCTAGTATATTCCTTCTTGCACAAGATGTGCATTGCATATACTACATTTACTCCTACTAAGATGAAGAAAAAACATAAAAAAGAAATGGGAAGGGCAATAAAGACTACAAATTGCTGATGTTAACTAAGAATTTATTTCAAGCGTTCAGCCTTCTAGAATGTCATTCCAAAGAGCGGATAAATTTTCAGCTTTCAGTTTACAGCATTTTTAGGCCACAATTTTTTATAAAACTTGCTACATCTTTGATAGATCTGGGAAAAACTAATGGGCATCAACTCATCAACTGCATCGACTGAAGGAACAAGGTCTTAAACAGTTAAAAAACCTAAATCCAGCTATCCCTCCAATAAATGGATGGGTATCACAACTCCAAAGCAATAGAACCACAAATAGACTATATCTAAACTCGTGCAAAAATACACTAGCTCCCGGACAAGTCAGCAATATTTTAACGTCATTTCAAGTTTAAAAAAAGTATAAAAAAGATGCTGTTATTTTTAGCAGAATGTACCGATGGAATTACAACTTGTCTATATCACATCTATTGCAAATAACCAAGAAAATATCCAACTCCAGCCCCAAATATGTTTTTGATTCTTCAGCAACTAGATATACTCGAATAATTTTCCTCTAACTGACGCTCATTTAGAAACACAATAAATGCAAATTTTACATGTAAGGGGGAGAGTGCTGGCAATAACAAACAAACATACAAAAAAGTTATCTGAATTACCTCTAACAATTTTTGCGAGATGTCAGTGGCCTCATATTGAACCCTCATCATTTCTTCCTGAAAATAATTTCTAAGATATTACAAAACGTATTGAACAAGGCAACATTGGAGATTGCCAAATTTTAAATGCCAGCAAACCTCAGCCCCTTGGAGAGCACGTTCGGTCTTACGAATTCTAATCTTCTGCTTGTCATTAATTCTCTGAAGCTGGCAATGGAAACACCCAAACAAATGAAAACAAGAAAAAGAAAGACACTTAAGTATCCCTTGATCTTATGCCTTAACTATATATATGCAGTGGAAGGAGTACTACATCAAGATTGCATCAAATGATGGGAACTCAAGTATGAATAAGCAGAACACTCGCCCACTACCAAATGTCCAGAACACAATTAAGTATGAAGTATGACCAATTATCTAATGCTCCACCAAAAAAATTCACAAAGGATTCAAGAGAAAAGTTAAACCACAGGAAAACACAACATGACCGGGCAAATTAAAACATATCTAAATGGAAGGAGAATATCATGTCTGAACTCAAACAGCTGCCCTATGAAATCAATCAAAAACCGGACTACCTGTAATATCGACTATATGATTCAAACTCACATTTTCAAGTTTCAAATTCAGTTCCTCTATTTTCCTCTCAGCTATATCAGCTCGGGTTTCCAGTGCTTCCTTTTTTATGTTCTGTTGTGCAGTTTCCTCTTTAAGCTTCTCTACCTATCAAGTAGCAAATATCAGACAGATGCAGCAATTTACAGAACATTTAAGACCGGTCATATAAGCGTATCACCTGGTTCTCAAGTTCACTGGCCCGTGCATGAGCCAAGCCCACCTGCTCCTTAGCCTCAGCAGATCCTTTTTGCTAAAAAGAAAAGATTCTTTTAAGGACTTCGCACCATGTTGTATTAATGCAAAGAGAAAGACCACAAGCTCATAGGTTCCCTTGAAATGAGCTTTACTTTTTTTGTTTCTAATTTGTAAGGTTCGGAGAAACATATTTCTACAGAAAACAGAACATGCATCCCAGAAAGGAGAAAAAGGGAAACATTTGATATATCATCTTTGAAAATTCTGAGGCAAAGCTGAGTGGACAAGGGCCCAAGATCTGAAATCGAAAGCACATGTGGGGGATAAGAGAGCAAGTTCTAAAACCAAGAAGAATCCCAAATGAAGAAAAAATCTAAAGGCAATAAAGGGAACAAGTTTAGTTGATCAAACAAGCACTTTAGGACCATACATATGTGTATAGGGAGATCGAGATATGAATAGGGGATAAAACATCATTAATACTTTTAGCTCTCCAATATTCTTCTTTTGGAGTGTTTGGAATTATTTTACTAGTAGATGTGTCATGGAAACATTCAGATTTCGTAACCTCAAATTAATCAACAGTTATTTATCAGCAATTTATAAAGCATAAGCACAATTAAGCAACCATAAATGATCTTATGAGATTTTGGTGACAAAGTACTTATCATGGACTAAAGAGAACACTTGCAGGCTAAGCAGGCAAAGATCAGCGAGAAGACTAAAATTCCCTAGAGGTTCTAATACATATCAAAAAGGCTCTAAAGCAATCAAACATCTTTAAAGCTTCACATGATCCATTATTCTTTGGCATCTAATATAATCGATAATTTGAAATAGCTTTTACTGTTTCATATTACATAGTTTCTCAATGCATCTGCAGACAGTAGATGTTTATACTTATACTTGCTGCTGAAATTAACAGATTTCCCCACTTGTACTAAAGATGTGCACTAAACTTCTAACCTGGACAGCTTGAACTTCACTCTGCAATGAAGCAAAAGTTGCTGATTTCTCTTGAATTATTTTCTGCAGTTGTTTAATAGTCTCATCCTTGCTCTTAATTTCCTTAGATCTCTCACTAATACTGGACTCTGAAAACAAAAGTAATTGGAAAAGAAATATGCAAAGTTGCCAGTAAAACATTAATTTCACTACAATAAAGCAATTTATCACAGGAAAATGAATGTCTCACCGATTGTATATAATACTTCCTCGGTTCCTCCGTCCCCGAATGAGTATCTTGTTTTGACTTTTTTAGTCAAATTACTTAAATTTGACCAATTCTTTGTAATAATTGACTTGTTTTTGCTAAGTAATGATGAATTATTGATAGTTTACTTAATAATCTTACTAGATTTATAATTTTATAATCTAAAAGCAAATAAATATATGTTAAATAACTATTTTAATAATAATAAGGTTGACTTTTCAAAATCCAAACAAGACACTTATTTAGGCAATGAGGGAGTAGGAAACAATCTTGAGATGAAGCAAATTCCCTTCATAGACTTAGGAGCCACAACTAGGTTTGGAAGCATAAAAAGATAAATTTCAAGACATAATTGAAAAGCACTTTCAAGAAGAGAAAAGCCAAATAAACTCTTGCATTTTCATTAGTTGCAATTATATAATGTTATAAAACAAATAAAGGATTTAACACATTTGCTAGTCCAAGAAAATGGGTTAAATAAAGTATGAAACTAAACAGAATCCAACCAATGGGTTCTTTGCATAAGTTTCCAGAAGGCTACATCAGTATCAATGCTCCGTCTAATAGATATCCTCGAAAGCAAAGCAACAAAATTCAACCAACCAAACTCAGTTCGAACTTCGAACTAATTCAAAGAACAGAAAAATGAACAACAGAGACAGTTTGATTAACTATGTGACAGCTCGACTGTCCTGGTCTCCAATTTAATACAGCAGTATCAAGAAATTAGTCTAATTCTGCTTTCAAATGGTGCAATTTAGAGTAAAGCATAAGGAACAGTAAACAAACACAATAGAAACATACACCATTAATCATCCAAATTTCAGCTACTATCTTGTTCCGATCAAAGAGTCCCCTTTTCCATTATAAAGAACTAACATGTACTAATCAATATCCAGCATACTTTAGTACCCTTCAGTAATATGATTCCAATCACTAAAATTAAGTTTAAAATATTAGTACTAATTGCAACTCCTGAATATCTTACTATCAAGTACATTATAAATATCTTCAGGCAAAGTTTAATCAAGTTGAACCAAAAGAAAATTTGAAACTCAAACACGCACACACACTGAAAAACTCAGCGTGGAGGAGCCACACTCCACTGTCCTAGTTACCTGTGCGGAAACCATAAAATTCGGTATAAAAATAGTGTTGCTCGGAATTAGAATACCGAAGTCTAAAAAGCAAAAACAGAAAATACGATGCTCCGTACTTCAGTTTTGTTTCATTTAATCAAATCAAATTACGGATAGCAAAGCACAATGCACATAACACTCTTCAACCGTCGAGCACTAATTCATTTTCTTCGAGATTGAATTTTGCGAGTGATGGAGGAGATACCTAGTAGGAGAATCCTGGAGTTGAGTTGCTCGAGTTCGATCTTCCACGACGAATCAGGCGGCTGTTCATTGTCGCTGGTGTTCGGGGTTGGTGAATCTGTAGCAGCAGCGAAGATGTTTGCGAAAACAAGGGTTAGGAGTATCAGTGGGAGGAGTGGCGTTGATACGGTCATCGGTGTAACCGACTGCGGAGGCACGACGATTGCGCTCTGGTAATTCAATCATGCATGTGCGCTTTCACCAATGCCGGTGGCGGGGAGCGGAAAGTTATATGGAGTGTACAGGAGTGCCCTTTGCAAGTGAATTACACTCGCAATTTGAAGGGGAGAGCGGCTATTTACAAAGCATACAAATGCTTAGTTTAATACACAAAATTTTATAACAAAAATAACATTTATTAAAAATACCCTTTTAAATAGAAAATAATAAATTTATTTCAAATCTAAATTAAACCTCTCCTCTCCCAAACCGCCAACAAA
>JAOWAN010062868.1:0-12093 GCA_028566635.1 Lobelia cardinalis
CAACCCCTCAACCACTGGCCCACAGACCACATGTCCATCCAAAAGTTAATGGATAAATTGATGCTAAGGGGTAGAAGGGAACAACTTTATGACTCACTAGTTTTCCATTTTCACCCAATGTGAGATATGAATTATCACAATTCTAGTATGATTAATTGGGGTATAGCTCTAACACGTAACAGTTAAATTGGTTAACCGTCCCTAACAATCACATCCAGAATTGCATTCATTTATATTCAACCACATTATCAAACTTTGCCCACACCAATCCTGTCCTCACACAATGTAGAAATTGTCTATTGGATAATTATATTTTAATGGTTTGAATTATGTTGGGTTGGATTGAGTTGAATGATTATTGGGTAATGGGTTGGAATTGTCAGCCTAGTGAAGATAGGCTGAAATCGTACAGCAATTTTCAGCCTTGCCCAATGTAGGAATTTATACTCTGCGGATTCATTAACCGTTGAATCGTTGTGAGTTTGGGACAGTATCTTCACAAGGTCTTGTTCTTCAATCTGAATGATGAAGATCATGATTGATGCTATTTACCAGGGTGAATTACTGATCCATTTTCACTGTTGTTTCGATGGGTTTTGCAGAGTAAGTTTCTTTGTTGATTAATCGTTCGAAACTGTTTGTTCTTGATTTGTTGGTGTTTGCTGGTCTCTAAATTTGTTTTAGAGAGGACTCCTACTGTAATGCCCTAATTTCGTAATCGTGAACTTTTTTGGACATGATCTCGTAAGTTTTTACTTCTCACATCGAGGAGGTTTTGCACGTTAAAGATTTCGGAGTCTTGTGTGATTGATGTGGTGATTGTTTCCGATTTACATCAGTATTATTGCTGCATATTTTTGTTAGAAATACTTTCCAATCAGGTTAACACAAATGGGAGAGAGTTTAATGGATATATCGGATTTTGCTCTCTCATCAAACCTAACAACACCACCCCCTAAACAAAAAGGGTCTCTCATCCTCGCACGATTAATGAGCAAACATATATAGTGATCGCAATTGTAAATGGTACCATATCAAAACACAAAGAGCTTAATTATTTATTGATAATTTTCACAGTACAACTAGGCAAATAGAAGACTGCACAACCGCTATTTCTAAAACTTATCAACTCGGCCACTGCGTCCATGAAGAAAATTCAAATCTCGAGACATCTTTCCTTCTAGTTAGTGCTCATTTCCTTTACCAGGCATCATTTTCTCCTGCAGTAATTTCATGGTATGCATAAGTAACACGATCGAAGATCGAATGATATATATATGTATTCCACGTACAACTTATGTTGATGAACATTCATATGACCTTTTGCAACATACGCGCCCTTAATTTGGAGAGATATGTGGAGAGAGAGAGAGAGAGAGAGAGAGAGAGAGAGAGAGAGAGAGAGAGAGAGAGAGAGAGAGTACGTTGAAAACATCACTGCATAAGAATGCATCTTGCTGGCGACCCATCTGCCCCAAGCAATCTCACGGGCAAACATTGAATGTAATACGCACCAGCTGGGATGTTTGCGAGGTTCAAGGCTTCCACGGGAATTATATCCTAAAGAATTCCCAGTACTATTAAATCCAGCACATGATAGCAACTATGGAAAGCCAAATTCAATGTCCGTCAAGAGGCCAGACATAAAATTTTGTAGTATGATCTTCTTCATAGTTCTATTGGACAAGATGCTTATAATTTACCATGAAGCATCTGTTACCTACTTACGGATAGTAATGTACATTTCCTGATCGGTTGAAACTACAGTTCTTACCCTTTTTTCCAATAGAACTTGATGAGGAGGAACGAAGTTGATCATTTTTGAACCTACAGCAATAGATATGTAATCGATTCCTGAAAACAAGAGAAGGCCTGATCAGTTTTAGTGTTGTAGTTTTGGATCAGAATGGCACTGCAGAAATTAAGCAAACATGGTAGAAACAATTAAGAGAAAGATCATATAAAACAAGAATGACTTCTAATTAGTATCCTTCAATTCCTACGTACCAACGAGTTTGAGGTTAGATTTTGCAATCCACTCTGCCCCATCCAGGGTAACTGCTGTGTAGTTCGACTCAAAGGGTTTCAACATGAGTTCTCTGTAGAAAAATAAAGTAAGTTCATTCCTTGCAAAATTTTAATGACAAAAGTTCCCAAATATACAGTAGAATAGTAGATATTTCTGCAATCTTTTGTCAAATGAATCCCAACAAACGTACAGCCATCAATTCATTACATATATATATATATATTATACTGTAGCAAATTGATCAACATAGAAGAGCGGAAAATTCCTGCGTCTATCATGTATCGGACACTTCTGCATGCGCTTATAACTCTTTAAGCATCATAGTTGTACAAGAGCTATGTGCCTCACCATCCTCTTACATTGTTCAAGAATTATATAAGTCATGCACATGTGCCAAGTACTCGAAGAATAGTAAGAAGGGATCGATGTCCCTATATATTATTATAGAACAATTTACGGACAAAATTAATCAGTTTGGCCCCAAACTAACAGTTTGCTCCAATAAAAAGCACGCAAGTCTTTGGTCCTGATCAACAGAGTAATTAATTGGTTACCTGTCGGTGTTTGCAGTTCTGAATAGCACGCGCTTTAAATCCTTGGGAAGATTCAAGGACTCCAAAACTTCAGCTGGAAAAAGGTACAAAATCAAATGTTAACGTTGTTCATGTTCAAAGAAAAGGATCATCAGGAAGATTCAATTCGGGCACATGCTCTATCTTGAGATTCTATTGAAGGAAAAGGAATGGATTTTTCTTCATTTTGTTTCCTCCCAAATATTTTTTTAGTATATGGGTCATTTCTGCAATTTGCCCAGGAGTTCTTTATGTTAGAATTCAGATTTATTCTTAAAATTCTTTCCTTTCCTTCCAATCTCAAGAGCACACAAAGAAATTTCCTTCCAATCTCGAGCGGACATTTTAATAGATTTACATCCCCACCCCCACTCCCACCCCCCCCTTCTTTCCTTCCACTACTCGAAACTCGAACGAGACCGAACCTATGTATCATGTATGGAGCATATGATAATTGGAAAAAATAAAATAAAAAAGTGAAGGATGTGAGCTAGAAACCAACCGGTTATGTTCTTGTCTCTTGGAATATCTACCAACAATCCAGGACCTGTTGAAAAATAAACAACTTGTAAATCACTTGCGTAGAGAAATACTCTCAAGAAAGAAAAAAAAAGTTCCTCAAATTAAATTGCACATATATATAGGGGTTTATTACACTACAAACCATTTTTTCGTACAAACTGAACCAGTTGTATCTTAGTACATTTGTGTTGTATGTTAATTAAATGTTTGTATTTTGTAAAATAAAGATCCAACAAAATAAATTTTTTAAGAAAAATCAACTAAGATACAACAAAAATATACTAAGATACAACATATTCGTAAATATTCAACAAACTAATTAAGATGCAAACATACAACAAAAACGTAATAACATACAACGGGATCTTATTAAGATACAACAACAAAAATTAAGATACAACAAAATTAACGAATATACAACAAAAAATAACTAAGATACAGCAGTTCGTACGTTTTTACGATATTTATAATTTGTATTTGATTATTTTCTTATATATATATATATATATATATATATATAATTGCATGTAGGATGAACGAACGAACGTACCATTGAGGGTTTCGAGGTCGAGGGTATCAACGCCATAGCCTTCCCACTCCCACTTAGGAATAGCGTGAGAGGGTGCGTCCACGTGAGTGCCAAAGTGAGCCGGAATGGCGTACCAGGTATCCTGCGTTTTCACTTTCCCGTCCCCAAATTGCTCCTTATACTTCACGACGTCCCCAGGTGGCGCATTCGGACTTCCATAGGCAGGCATTCTTCTTGTTATCTGATGCGAGATGTCGATTATCCTTCCATTGCCGTACACATTGTTTTCAGGGGCCCTTTCGGGGTGGGCCGATGTGGCCGTGAGAGCCGCCAACATCAAGACACATTTTAGCAGGAATGCCGGAGACTGCTTCATGACGGTGGCGTGGGGGGGAATCAGGGCCAAAAAACTCGTATACTCTCAGAGCACAGCTAGCGGCCGGGGCCGCGATGATCCGAGGGATCGAGGGGGAGGGAGGCTTTGGAGGTTTTCGGCTTAGGGAAACTTCGTGTGATTGAAATTTCCCTGTGACTTGTAACGGAGCTAGAAACCATGGTTATATAATATAGATGGTAATTAAGAATGAAGGAAGGAAGGAGGGAGGGAGGGAGGGAGGTTGCCGGAATAAATGGGGTTAAGAAAAAGAAAACCGACCACGTGTCTGGCGGAATACGAAAGTTGAATAACGACATGCTAGGATCACCCGTCGGAATTCAGAATTTATAGGGCGGGAAATTGATGGGCCGGCGAACTTTTAGGTAAAACCAACCTAGGCCCGCCTAGTAAGGTAAGCTACAACAAGAAGCTCAACTTAGAATAAATTGTCATCCCTAAGTTTACCGCTTAGGTTAGTTACTAATTATGCTGGGTAATTAAATGACAATATTTCAAGGCGGGTAACTTTTTTATCCTAGCAACCCATGTCACACCATTTAACAAATCGGAAATTTTCTGTCTTATGTGATGTCTCATCTCATATTTCATAGCTTTTAAAAATTAATACATATTTTAAATTTTAGGATTATCTTTTAAACGATTAAGATAAAATTTTAAAATTTTGATTCCCATCTAACCACTTAATTGGGATCTTAGAGTTAATTAATTGGAAATGTTGGCCTAAACAAAATAGACGGACGGGTCGAATAGAAAAATTGAAAAATAACAAAATTCTTCTCGCCAAATGTTTATAGCACTGGAAATGTAACATAATAAACTAGAGAAGAAGTTACTTTGCAATTCTAGATTTCTTGTTGTAAGTTGAAAATTGATAAATTGTCAAAATTCTTATGATAACACAGTGGTGGTGGTAGTGGTTGTCGTTGCTGTATAAGGTGGTTGTGAAAGAGGTTGGATCAGGTCTATGTTTAATTTACTTCAAATTACAAGTAAAAAAATTATTTTTAGAGTAGCAAAAATCAGGGAGTGTAGGATTTAAGACGCGAAAGGCTTGAATTTATAATAGGGATTAGCTAATATCCCCACTAATTATAGGAGGTTAGTAACGTCCCCATTTTTTTTTTTCCAAAATGCTCTCACTTTTTAATTTTTAATATTTACTTGGAGGGGTATTAATGTCAAAATCGTATATAGAAAAATGTGCTTGTATTTAATGCATATGAAAAGTACATATGCAATGATTGAAAATTTGAAACATTGATTATGGCAATGATTGAAATGATAATTAATTACTAAGCACATTTTTTTATACACAATTTTGATATTTTTATCCCTCCAAATAAATATTAAAAATTAAAAAATGAGGACATTTTGAAAAAATTAAAATGGGACATTGCTAACCTTTTAGTGGGATATTAGCTAAACCCTTTATATAATAAGTGTAGTAGTGCACAATTAAGAAGCACGTGCGCCACCGAAGTTTGTTGGGCTTTCTGGCAAGCCTTGTGGTATGGATATGTACGTAGCTAGTGGACTAAGTGGCCCAACTCTTTGGAAGTATCTTTAGTGGAGGAGTACGTTTTAACGTTGACATGACACGCTACTACGCTACACCACACCACACCTCACCGCACCACACCCCCAATGATGTTGTTCCCATGAATTTCTCCCTATTTTCCTTGAAAAAGAAAAAAAGTTGGGTTTTTTCCCCAAATGATGTTTCCTTCTTTTCTGTTTTTCTCATTTTTACATATTTTTTCCTCTCAATTTTTCAATTACAATTTGGTGTACAGTGTACAAGATTAAGTCTCAGAATCACCTATATATCAATTACACTTTAGTGAATAATCAATTCGTCAGTTATTCTTACGGTGGTGAACATTGGGAGCTCAAGAGTCAAGAATATGGAATTATCGCTCGAAGTTGAAGGCTTGGTTTGCGATAGTACAGTAGAGTGGCTTTGCGGCACAATTCAACTCAGTCCGTCCCACCTTGATGTTGAGCTGCCGAATAGTAGTACCATTAACCAATAACCACCACTTTCAATAGAAAAAGAAACAATGTGACTGTAAAAGTATTTAAGGAAAAAAAATATTGCTTCAGAACACTTAAAATAAAATAGAAAAATATAATATTAATTATTTGAAATTTATAAAATGTAATCATAATATCATACTCTCAAGTGCAAGAGGGAAGGAGGGAGTATATAAAAACTTGTGTTTCCACGTAAATACCCCACACCAGAGATTGAGTCCAAGAAGCTTTTATGAGAAAATGGCCCTCTATATATTATGGTGTAGTAGGAGGTATCAAGTGTACCAACCAATGCCCCTCCAAGCTAATAGTGCTGTCCTGCTGTCCTACTAGAGAGGGACTAATCAACACTGCATAACCACACACACTTGAGACACACATTCACACACACATACAATACACACCTACTTCACCAAATTCACACACCCACTGGGAGGGAAGGAAGAAGAAAAAACAAACCCTTGAGATAAATCTTCAATCCTCACTCTCTTTCAAATTTTTTTTCTCTTTCCAACCAAAACAGTAGTAAATGCCAATTCCCTCCATGTCTACTTCTTCCCTCCTCCTCCTCGTCATTTTCACCACCACCGTAATCTCAGCCCAATCACTCAGTACTACTACTCTCTCCTCTGACATTGCAGCCCTCCAAGCCTTCAAGGCCTCCATCAAGTCCACCACCATCCCTTCCTACTCCTGCTTGGGCTCATGGAACTTCTCCTCCGACCCATGCTCCACCCCTCACTTGACCCACTTCATCTGCGGCCTCTACTGCTACTCCAACCGGGTCACCCAACTCACCCTCGACCCCGCCGGTTACATCGGCACCCTCTCCCCTCTCATCTCCAAACTCACCCAGCTCACCACCCTCGACCTCTCCGACAACAAATTCTACGGCCCAATCCCCCCCGCTCTCTCCTCCCTCCCCAATCTCCAAACCTTAGTCCTCCGATCCAATTATTTTTCCGGGTTCGTTCCTCCTTCCATTTCTAATCTCAAATCCCTCCAATCTCTGGACCTCTCCCACAATTCCTTATCCGGGTATTTACCCAACACGTTAACGTCACTCACCAATTTAAGACGACTCGACCTGAGTTACAACAAACTCAGTGGGTCCCTCCCCAAACTTCCCCCAAACCTTATAGAATTAGCAGTAAAAGCTAATTCATTATCCGGACCCCTCCTAAAATCGTCCTTCGCCGGGTTGACCCAGCTGGAAGTAGTTGAACTCAGCGAAAACTCGCTATCCGGCACCCTCCAAGGTTGGTTCTTTCTCATCCCTTCTCTACAGCAAGTCGACTTGGCCAGGAACAGCTTTACAGGTGTCGAGATCTGGAAGCCTGCCACTCCCAACAGCAACCTAATTGCAGTCGACCTCGGATTCAACAAAATAGAAGGCTACGTGCCCATAAATTTCGCAGCTTATCCGTTCCTCGCGGCGCTTACGTTGAGCTACAACAGGCTGCGTGGGCCAATCCCGTTTGAGTACAGCAAAAAGGAGACGCTCAGGAGACTGTTTCTTGATGGGAATTACTTGAACGGGTGGCCGCCGAGAGAATTTTTCACGGGGAAGACGACGGTTTCGGGGAGCTTAGGGGACAACTGTTTACGGAGTTGCCCGGTTTCCTCGCAACTTTGCGTAAAGTCTCAGAAACCGACGTCGATTTGCCAGCAAGCGTATAAAGGGAAACAAAAGTCCTAGTGTCTGTCAGTAGTCAATTTCTGTAATTTAAAATTCTTATATAACTGCTGCTACGACGTCGTTTCACTGGTAATTGAGTTTTGATATAATTCATATATTTATTTTAACATCACTGTATTATTATTATAGTGTAGTGGAGCTGTGCTTCTATCCTAGGAATTCGTTTTGTTTTGTAGTAGTAGGAGTATTGTAATGTAAAATTAATAATAAAATATATTTTATACAGTAGTAGTAGTAGTAGTAATAATCCAAATAAAGCATTTTTCTTGTTCTTGGCTTATCGTCGTGGTTCCCAACAATGCAAAAAAGGCGGGGATTTTTTGATTGATCAGTACGTACTCACTCCACTTTAATCGACGTTTAGAAAGAGATGTTACACTTGCAATACAGAAGTAGTAGAATGGAGTACACTGGGGGGGGGGGGGGGTTGGTTAAAAAATGGGGAATAATTCGTAATTCGTGTGAAGGAATACGTATATCTAGCTCTCTTTCTTCATCGACTACTGATATTTTGATTCCATCTTTTTTTTGTGTTATTTAGGCAAGATTCACCAAATGGGAACCTCAAAATCTCACAGATAAATTACAGAGTACAGACACGTTAGGAAATGATCAGAAAAAGGGAATTCAGATTTCCTGTCCCATTTGGTGTCTCATCCTCTGTCCCACCTATCTTAAACATCGACACATATCCCATTAACTAGTATTTTAAAATTTAGGGTCATCTTTTAAAGGGTTAGGATGGGGTTTTAGAAAGATGAGACAGAGAATGGAACACCAAATGGGACAGAAGATCCGGACTCAGAAAAAGGTCATTTGAGTAACAAGACAATTGCTTATTTTTGCTTTTTTTTACTCTAAAAAATTCCAAAATTATGATAACGAAATACTGTTCAGTGATAAGACGTCTCAATTATTTTTATTAAATTACGAGTTCTAAAACTACAAAACTAATCGCAATCAATTTTAAATTCTAATTTCCTTCATAAATGACGTTTGTTACTGATGAGAGTAAAATTTGAAAATGTCGATCTACTCCTTTCATCCAGAGTGTTTGATAGGGAGGATTTTTGTTTGATTTTATTTATATGAATTTTATGATTCTATTGCTTGATTTTGGTTTATATTCATTGTCCTTGAAAATTTTAAAAATTACACGATAGCGAGAGAAAGTGAAGATAATAATTGTAAATTGATTTGATATTTGATAAAATATAAATGTGAATATAAAGATATATAAAATTAATTGGTGTAAAAGAAAAAATTATGATTTTTGAAATCAACCAAATGAAAAAAAAAAATATTTATGTTTCAAAAATGTAGTTTTGCATGCTTAAAATTACAAGATAATTTTAGCATTTTTAAGAAATAAACAAAAAGGAAAAGCGTGTTCACCTTCTTTTTTTTTTTTTTTTTTTTTTGCTGCTTTTGAGACGCGGAAATATTACTGGAACATTCACGTAATTATTCTTAGTGGTACAGTAAAATAAATAACAAAAATAAACATAGTAATTTAACCAAAACAAAATTAACACTCTGAATCAATATTTTCTTTAAAAATTGATACGCAATCAATCTTAGTACGTTTAACTTTTCTCAAATGTAAATACCCCCAATATTTTTGCATGCTTCAACGTGATGCTCCCTCCATTTCACAATAGTTGATCTTTTAAAAATAAAAAAAAAATATTTCAAAATAGTTGATATCTTGCACATTTTTTCTACACTTTTTCTAAATTATCCCTTTATCTCAATTCCAAGATAAAAAAATAAATTAATATCTTTTTAAATGAGAGAAGAATTTAAAAAAATATTTTATGTAAAGAGAGGATAAAATTAGAAAATTAAAAAATATTTAATGTATTTTTTACTATAGTTAGTATAATCTAACATTAAATATTAACAACGGAGGGAGGAGTATTCATATGCGCTCCTAGCAAAAAGCGTCTATGTGACAATATTTATTTTATTACGTTATTTATTTATTGTTTAAAACTAAATATTCATTTTTATCATTTTTACTGAAAATTAATAATAATATTTAAAAAAATAAACATTTAATTATAAAATATGAATAAAATAACATAATAAAATGAATATAGAACACATAAACGCTCCTTATTAGGATCGCATGTACGCTCCATATAATTTCATGTATTCAGTAGTATTGTTTTGAAAGACTCTGTTTAGAAAGTGTAGGCATTCATATTCGGAGGCTTTGGATGATTGTCCAATTGATTACGCCTTTGCGCGTGCTTATCATGGGATTAGGATAGGATAGGATACTGCTCCTCAAATAAATAAATCCCATTATTAAACTAAACAACAATGGTTTGGATGGCAGATGGTACACGGAGCGCATAGGCGCTTTTAACAAGGAGTGTCAATGCTTCGTATTCATCTTATTATATTATTTTGTTCATATTTTAAAATTAAATATTCATTTTTATCATTTTTTATAATTGTTATTGAAAATTAATAATAACATTAGAGGAAAAAATGAACATTTAAGTATAAAACATGAATAAAATAACATATTACAATGAATACCGAATACATAGGCGCTCCTTACTAGGAGCGCATATGCGCTCGGTATAATTTCTATTTGGATGGGGGTGACGATGTCAAAACTTACCAATTAGAGCTAGACTTGCCACTCCATATTGTTTTTTGGAATCGAAATTTTCTATATTAAATGAGCTATTTAAGACGGATATATCATTTAAAATTTAAAATTTTAGAATCATTTTTTAAACGTTGAGATTGAGTTTTAAAAAAATATCACAAAATTTGACTCCATTTTTTGTAATAAAGTTAATATTATTTTCTTAAAATAATTTTTTTAGTGATTTCCACCTAATTTTAACGTGATTCAAATTAAATACTAAGATATTAAAAATAAGTGATACATCTTACCACTAAAATGCATCTCGTTGTCTTTGTGATCAACTTATTAGTTGTGATTGTCTTAATTTTGATCATCTCATGTATTTAAAAAAATATAGTGTTCTTTTTCCTCTTTTATTAAGCATATATTTAAAGATTTGTTAATTTATTCAACTTTTTGGAGTATTAAAGAAAAATTGATAATTATAAAAAATATATTAGACATAAAATTTTAATGTATTTATTAACATAATTACAAATTAAATTTGTTAGTGTGTTGATAAAAAATAAATTATACGCGGGAGAGTAAATATTATAGTAGGTATGGACGTAAATAATTCATTTGTGAATTTAAATTATTTAATGGCTATAATTCCTTTTTTGATCAATATTAAATTTATTTTGATAGCGTAACGTAGCGGAAGAGTACGGGGTAGATCACAAGTCCAATATGGTGATAGATGGTGATAGATGGTACTGTTCAAAATATGAGATGGAGTAGATGAGTTTTTTTGCGAAAATATATATTTTACCCTTGGATGTGAAATTTTGAATGTAATTTATAATATTTAAATGTGATGTGAAAGGTTTGAATGTGAGGGAAGAATTAATAAAGGAGGAGAGAGAATGTGATGTGAAAGGTTTGAATTGATTTATATGAGTATATAGGTATAGGGGTAGTAAATGGAAAGTAATTTTGATAGATAGTGATATGTATGATATTTGCGTGTGATATTTGATATGTGATCGAATATTCTCCGTATTCTTCGTATTCCCATATTGTTTCAAATGAGACTTATGATCTAGCCCTAAATATTATAGTAGTATAATTTTAAAAATAAAGTGCGTAAATGATAATTTCATTGATAAAACTACATTAATTAATAAGGACACTTGTGCACTCCTTTTTCTTTTGCAGCAGGTGAGAAAGGAATATTGTTAGAAGAAGACCTAGGTAGCAGCGACTAGGGATAGCTAGCTAGGAGTGTCATTGTCATGCTCAAGCTCAAGCTGTGATTGAATGTAAATCGGAAAAAGACATGGATTGGAAGGACCCTAAGCATAACCAATCAGTATATTAGGCGCTGTGCATTCCTTGCACGGTACGCCCTTTGCCTAGACGGTTATATCACACGCGCATTAATTCCATCAGTCAAATACCACTTTTTCTCATTTTATCCCATCTTCTATAATTAATTTAACTAATTTTTAAAATTTAGGGATTAATTTTTTTCTATATTTTTAAAATAATCGTATAAATCTCTCACTCTCTTCCACCTTCTTTAATTAATCTAACTAATCCCTAAAATTTAGGAATTGATTTTTTTTTATATTTCTAAAATAGTCCTATAAATTAATCAAACTGATTTCTAAAATTATAGAATCATAATTTATTTTCTTTCTATTTCATTATAATTACAAAAA
>JAOWAN010062908.1:8455-25683 GCA_028566635.1 Lobelia cardinalis
CCCCCCCTCCCCGAAAAAAATCTTTCAAATCCCTCGCAAGAGTAATAATTCCACAAAAAATGTATTTTTCATAAGTTGATATAAACACTATATACCAGTAACCATTGTTCTATCTGCTTCAAATTTGCCCCACTTTGACTTAAAAATTAATGCTCACAACATAGCCATAGTCCCAATATTTGGGTCGGTTAAATAATCAATTTTTCCATGATTTCATACGGTACAAGGCTAGGCCATTATGGCACATCCCTTCTTATCTTTCTTTATTACGGCCATGTTAGCTTTGGTCTTTGCCTAGCTTCATTGAGATTGATACTACGATAGTTCCTGAAGGGTGCACTAGACCGATGTTGTATGTCTCTGTACGATTTTAAGTGATTTTGTCTCACTTTCTGTACTATAGATGCAATTTGTTTGTTACAAATCTACCTTTCCAAGATTTACCACTTTCATCTTAGTATTCGCATTCCGATAACACTCTGAGCATGCTCTTCTAAGTGGTCCAACACTTTTACTCAAAAACGTGAAGAATTAATTACATTGTCAATAACGAGTACACCAGCAAATCCTCATCTATGTCATACATAAAACAAGAGAGATACTCACAATGACTTCATCGAGCAATTCATACACAAGCACAAAATTCTTTCGAAATGAATCTTCATTGAGTACACCAAGGTAATCTTTGATGACACGTGCAATTCTCTGTAAAAGCTCCAGGACAAGAGAAGGTGACACATTGGCTCTTGTGGTTGCAACAAACAACAATCCAACAACCTTGACATGGAAGTAGTTCACACCATCCACGTTCTGTTCATGAGGAAGAAATAAAACATAGTATCAGCTATCACATCATCAACTAGAATCACCAAATTAAACCCATTTGTGAGTTTTACTGAAAAGATGACAGATATTGAATAGTCTTCAAAGTATTAAAAAAACAAAAAACTTGATTTCAAAATGGGACGAGGCTGCAGTCCTAACAAAGATTTAAAAACTGAAGCAGGTTTAGCCCAATCCAAACGGAGATCTAGAGGAAGTTTTGTGAAACATATTCTTAACAACATGCAAAAAAACATTTTCCCCTGAAAGAATGCGGCAAACATTTTGAACATCCTCCAGCCTCTACTCAAATTCTATCAGGAAATGCCTAGTGGCATTATCATAATAATAGTAATGAAATACCTACAAAGACAGGGGGTGCCTCCTCTTCATCGTCCTCTTTCCAGAATTTTACTTTGCGGAAAAAAATTTCTGCACTTCCCTTTGGCACATCCCCACGATCTGCATCAATAAAGTTCTGCAAAAGTAAATAAATGTAGCAGTTTCCAGCCACAAAAAGCGAAAATCAACTCTGCAAATTTACCCTTTCAGCTTCCAACTAGGGTTGTCTCTTTATTGGCACTATTAATAATTTTGTTTGACTAAATAACAGTTTAAAACCTCATCTCCCTTGGTACTAATTGCTGAAAAGAAATATCAGATATAATAGCTTTTCTATCAGATTTTCCAGCTCAGGATGATACTAGCATAAGATTATTGTTGAAATGAAAAAATAGCTTTTGTATAAGGGTTGCCAGCTCAGGATATACTCAAACAAGCTTATGGTTCACTTAGTAAGTAGAAATATGAAATTTAACTTTCAACAGGTTTCTTTCATGGTGATGAGTATGAAAACTTCATGGTTAATTGTCCTCACATTTAACAAATTCAATCTTCCCTATTTATTAACTAATAGAGGGACTAAAGCTTTGTTGTTGTTGTTGTTGTAGAGGGATGACTGCGCAAACACCCAGCCTCATAGTACTTACACTTCCATAACACTAGATGAAAATAGAAATTGAATTTAAGCGTCAGTAGTGACTTGATATTCCTTTTTCCCCACTTGTAAACAAGAAGTTTCATTTCGGAAAAGATAACATAGTAAGAAATAAGGTTTAAAAAATTTCGCCCCCCAAAGTAACAACACGTCCCAATTAAGCCCCCAGACCAAATTAGTGGGACATTTCGGTTGAAAAATCGGTAAGCTGTGTATTTTCGGTAATTTGATAGGGGCAAAATTGTCCATTCACGTAATTTATTGACTTTGGAGTTTAAAAAATTAGGGTTCTTGGCATAATTTTTACTCACGTTCAGTCTCCAAACGCTGCTACTTTTATTAACCACGAAAACTTCAGGATACCACAATCATCGCCTACGGCGGGGGGAATCACTATACATAAACTATTAACACTATGCAAAATGTTAGATTTACCTAATGTCATACTAACACTGCTCTTAGAAGTTTTAAACCATTACCAAGCAAATTGCTAGTAGGTTCACGGACAACTTCTACATCAAAGCTCTGTCGCCGGAGGAAAAGCTCGACGCCCCACTAACAGAATTCCCCCTTCTCCTCTACAAATGCCCCAAATTTTAAACTTACTGGGAAGAAGAAGAAGTTAGAGGAAAATTTTTTATTTGAAAATTTTCAAATCATGCCCAGAAGAAAGTAGCCTATCTCTTCGTGGCAACATATTGACTGCATCCAAAATATAAACAGAAGATTATTCGCAGGACAGAAAGGAGTAGAAACAGCACACCACACCCACCCTTCATGCCCAAAAGCAAGTATAGCAAAGAAAGGAGAAGAAGAAGGGGGACGAAATGAACGTTTCATCGGACGATCTCTCTTGAGCAGCCGATCTCATCAAATCCGACGGATCTCTCTTTCAAATCCCCCACGCCAGCCGATCTCTTCGTTCTCGGCGGCTCCGGCGATTTCCTTCTTTGTTCCGTCCGAGAAGAAGGGGGATGAACACAAACCAACCAAGAAGAAACAACACTAAATCCGAGGTACCATGTCCATCCTAACACAAACCCCGAAAAGAAAGAACAATAATTTACCATCCAAGTCTGGGGATCATTTGGGTCGTGGGTATGTTCGTGACCGGGTGGTAGCGGTGTAGTAGCGGTTGAGAAGAATTTGGGGGTTTCAAGAAAATTAATTTTATGTTTTTGGATCTTGAGGTTGGTGGTTAAGATTTCGTTTAGAAAAATGGGTTTTTGGTGAATATATGATCTGGTGAAGTTGTGGGGATTGAAGTGTTTTGCTGTATGGGTGGGTAGTGAGAGGGGTTAGGATTTAGGCAGTGAGGGAAGTGGTGCGAGGTCCAAAAGAAAGAAGATCATAGCAGATCTCCGGTTTCAAATCCAGTTTTTTGTTTTTTTTTTTTCCTTTTCTTTTTAAGAAAAGTTAGATTTTTCATTTTGATCCAAATGTTAACTTCCATTCAAGTCCCTCCAACCAGGCTCAAAAAATGGTCTGAAATGTCTATAATGCCCCTCAGGTGATATGCACCTGCTCATTTTGAACCGAAATTAAGTTTCGAATTGGCCTAGAGAATTAATTGGCACGTGTTGTTACTTTGGGGAGTCATATGGTTCAAGTTTGGGTTTGGGGCTAAAGTGAACTCCAATGTCAACTTTGGGGGGCGGAAAATTTTTTACCCTAAGAAATAATAAGCGGAAAGTGGCTCATTGTGATTTACCATCATGTTGACAATCAAAAGTTACTGTAGCACCAATGCCCAACTACAATAAGGAAGAAATAATTAAACAACACAAGAACAGACGTAACCAGAATGATGAAAAGAGATACTACAAGCATTAACAAATGGACAAGGTATGCTTAAATAAATTTGTGTACCAATAGTTCAGAAAAACACACATGGTGTTACTTGGTGAGAAAGATAATCAAAATTAATAATTGGTCGAACCAACAATTTATGCAACCACTCAATGGCATTTCCATAGACTTCAAGCAAGCAACTGTTTAGGTAAGCTAGATCATCCTTCACAAGAGGTATGACTTAACAAAGAAGAGATCAGGAGGGATTAACATCACAGACTATAGTGGAGATCTAAAGTAAGTGGATCCCTCATGGAGATGAAAGAATGTATAATATATCCATGCGAAACTGCATGGAGAAAGAATTAGCACTTACAGTCTCGGAAAACAATGTTGTCACCTCTCTGTGATAGCACAAAGAACTGTGATATCATGACCCGCCAATTCCCAGTAAGAGTCTCTGCGTGAAAAAAATAATATGAATCAACATTAACAGGGTTTGAGTAATTAGCAATTCCTGAGTATTTCATATTCCAATTTATTAACGACCTATGTTGTCTCCATTTCTATATGTGCTGCTATATTGTTTTATTTTGTACCCTGTTAACCAGACTTAACTAACATAATATGAACTCTGATCCAATGACATGGAGAGAACCCCCGATAAGAATGATTTCACTAGAGAATTAAACATATGAAAAGAAGTTCTACATTCATCCCACATGAAGAGGGACACTTTAACTAACACGCAATTTAAGAAAAGAGTTGAAACCCTGTATACGATTTTAAACGCCCCTCAACATGAGGCCTGTGTATGCTTTATAAAAAAGGGAGAGTAGAATAGTCAAATGGGATAGCCCAAATAGAAAATGTATACCTTCAAGTGGGAGAAATGGGAAAACAAATGTGTTCCTTGTGGGATGGAGGGAGTACATATTATGTGGGATGGAGGGAGTACATATTATCAGGTACCAACAAAAGCAAAAAACAGGCAAAAGATTTACTTATATAACTTGAGGCACACATGATATAATGTCGTTTGATGGAAGTCTCACATTGGAGCACCTTCAACAGTGCAATACCAAACCTATAATGTTCTTTTATATCTCCAAAAAATATATACATAGAGCCAATATGAAAACGGATTTGGTCGACAACCAACTTAAAAGATCGTTTTCAACAAGACAATAGCTAGAACTATATTAAAGCCTGATACTGTCTTCAGCCACCTACTCAAAACTTAACTTCCTAATTCTTACTAGTGGATCAAAGCCACATCAATACTTAGTCTAACACGTATCACGATTTGAGAAGCGCCAAACCCATCAACATGAAAATTTCAACAACAAAAATAATCTGAAGTTAACTTGGAAAAATAATCACTCCGGAAATAAAACTCATTTCATGACATAATGTCCAAGTTGCTTTAAAAAAGAGACGACCAATTTCCTAGCTTGCATGAACAATTGTCAAAAAAGATCAGCAAAACCACATAAAGCATACTTTGACCTATTTAAGGACTGGATAAACTAACAAAAACCAAGAACAACAACAACAACAACAAAGCCTTAATCTCAATCACTTGGAATCAACTGCATGAATTATTTTCTACCATTCCACGCGATACAATGCCAAGCTAACTTGGCATTGTATTAATCTCAATCACTTGGAATCAGATTGCAGTCTTTTATATCTTTCCGTATTGTCGATGTCCAAGCTAACTTTGATCTACCCCAACCCCTAGCTTGATTAAAACTAATATAATCACACTTCTAACTCGAGCACTACGTTGTACATGTCCAAACCAACTTCGGGAGTTCTCTCTCATTTTCTCCACTGTCGGAGTTACTCTTACCGTTTCTCGTATTTATTCATTACAAATCCTATCTTTTCTAGTTTTAACGCACATCCATCTATGCATTCGCACTATTCGTTGCCCTACACTTAGTTCATGTTCCTTATAAAAGTGCATACCCAACAATTATTGACAAAAGATTGGACCTTGACAATTAAAGAGTTCACGGAGAAACAATGATTAAAACCCCCTAAACTATAATTAAGAAAACTACAAATTAACACTACCCATAGGCCATAAACATAAATACCAGCTAATGCATACTTTATTTTATCAAGAAAACTTCTACCCAGATCGCAGTACCCAGACGGGCCAGACATTAAACGGAAACTGCTGAATTGTATCGCAGGCAACAAAATATTACTGCTTAATTGGCTAGTACCACAATGTATCGATAACTAAGATCTAGCAAAAGGTAGGATTTCAACGGGTGCTATGCTAAAGAGAGCTTGAAAGGGTATATACCTGAAAGATGAATTAAGGATCAAGACGCTGCAGGTAGAACTGGGAATAAAGTTTTTTTCTTGAGATCTTTCCTTCAATCTATAAAATCAAACACGTGCGCTTGGTACACTGGAACCAGTTCCGAAATCACTTCCGAATTCTGATCATGGTCTCCAAACCCAGTTTGGTCGACCCGAATTTATCCAGGGCTGGATTGAGTTGGGCTGGACCCGAAACAAGTGTTGTGTTGTGACTTGTGAGCCCAAATAATTCTTTTCTTTTTTTGTTTTTTTCGAGATCTATAGGTTGCGTTCTCCTAGACGATTTTCATCCAGGTTTTCTGATTTTTTATTTTTCTCTCATTGGTCCCACATTTTTTTTTTATCACTCTCTTACTTTTTACTATAATCATTACAAAAATTCAAAAATCAAATCAATAAATCACCCATCCAAACGCAACCATAGTATAAATTAGCTTGGTATTGCTGCAGTTCTCTCACTAACAAGGAGATGAGCCCAGCTGTCCGACTAACTGTCTGACATGATTGAGAATTGTCCGACTCAAAGCTTGTTCTCTCTATCCTCTTAAATCAACTGTTGTACCGCTGCTCCCTATCTCACGCTCTCTCTTTCTCGGTATAAAATAAATTAGAGATACCAACCTACCAGCCCAGATATACAAAGATAGCATCTTACACCGAGTAAAAAATAGAAATAAAAGAACATTCAAAGAACACAAGAAGAACATTCATCCCACATTCAAAGAACATCAAAGAAATCCACTACAGTGATAAAAACCCATAACATGTTCAAATCTGTACACACAAAGAAAAGGAACAGTAAAAATATAAACTGCAAAATAAAGAAGAAACGCACTGTGGTAGAGGGGAGGGTTAGATCTGTGAAGAAAAATCACCAGCTACCAAGATTTGGGTTTTGGGTTGGGATAAAGTTGCATGTTGGATTTAGGGAAAAGGAGAGGGAGGGCTTGAAGGTGGCGGTGGCGGCAGTGTCAAGTTTTGGAAGGAGTTGATGGTGGGGGAGGTGTTGGGTTTCCGGAAGGGGAGAGGCAGGGGTAGATGGCGATGGTGGCAGTGGTGAGTTGGGCTGGGCTATGACTTTTATTAAACAAAATTTAAAAAGTAAGCTTCATTATTTCATTAAAAAAACATTAAATTAATTTTACTAAACTAAACATTAAAAGGATTCAAATCTTTTATTATTATGCTAAAATTAGTAAAAAATATATATATAAGCAATTTTTTTAATTTTTTTAATTATAAATATCTAATTGTATCATATTCATATACATTTGAATTTAAAAATAAAATATTTAAAATATAAAATATTTTCTTTTTTAAATATCATATCGTGCCCTCGAACACAGGCTTACACTAGTTGCTTGATAAATTAAAGTTTTGGCCTCAACCCCTCGTTTGGTTACCCTTTTTATTTTATGGGTAGTGCTACATTCCGCCTTCAAATTTTTCAATGTCGTCCCATTTATACCAAAAATATCCTTTATTTAGAAAATATTGAAGTTAAGTTCTAGAATGTGCTTGAGGGAAAACAAAGGTTTTAGAAATCAAAAATGTGTCGCCACTACTTCTAATGGACTTTGACAAGTAAAAGAAAAATCCAAAAATGAACCCATTTACAAGGTGATATATGAAGTTTTCGGCTTAAAATTCAATGCAAGTAACTCATTTCCTTGTCTCCAAAGCAATAAATTATGATAAATACTAAATCACAAATACAATTAATAATAACAAATTCAAAGTAAAGAGTGATATTAGAAATGCAATTTACCTTTTTTGGAATAACAGATTTTTTTTATGAAATTTATATTTGATTTTTGCTTTCAATTTAAAAAATTAACGCTATTGAGCGGATAAAGAGAAATAAAAAAGGAAGAGGATTTGATATATATGGTGTCGGTTAATAGTAAGAAATAGCCTATTGGGCAAGACAAAATTTTAGGAAATGAAAAATGGTTTCTTTGATTAGATAGGAGATGGAAAGAAATATTGATAATATAAGATTTTGCAGTTTTATTTTGGGCGGGCGGAGGTTAGGGCTGGTTGTTGCTGCGTTAATTTTTTTTCTTTTCTTTTTTTTGTAATGATATTTTTTGTATTAAGGGGACGATTGAGAAAATTTTTGGGGTGGTGTTTAGCAACCCAGTATATTATTTTTTTGATGTTCTTTTTTAAACAAAATAATTTTAATTATTGGATTAATCGCATTTTATACCCTAAAGTTTTTCTAAAATTATCAAAAGGGCCCCCGATTCGTGAAATTACATTTTAAACCCTGAAACAATTTTTTTATTGCTAAAAGGGACAAAATGGATGGTTTCTATGAATTTTGGATAGGAGTTGGCACACATGACTTTCACGTGAGAAAGGGAGGACTGTTATTGTCATTTGATTCCCACCTAAACATTAGGTACGTAAATTGATATCTCAACCAAGTCGATTTAGGGCTCAATTCATTTCTAAAGAGAAAGTCGATTTAGGATTACGGTGATTCCAATTTAGGCGATTTAGATTAGGGTTTAGGGTTAAAGAGAGAAAGTCTATTCTGTTGATTTCTGAAATTCTGTTGTCTTTGACCGAGTGAAAATGGCCTGGTCTAAATGCAATAAGAAAGGATGTGTCTTTATTGGCACTCCTAATTATGGTATGTTACTTAATCTTCCTTATTTTATTCGATAGTAAGTGCTTTACTTTGTGATTGTATAAAGCATGGGAACAAGTAGTCCACCAACATTGTAAATGGTGGTCCATGTATGCGTATATGGTTGTATTTTATGTTTTTGCTCTTTGTCTTTACCTACTAATTTTATGTTGTATTGTTATGTGTTAATAGGGTCATGCAATTGTTTATTTTCTCATTTGTTTTTTGTAGGCAAGTCTGATCAGTTTTCAATTCAACTCAGTCACGGTGGTAAATTTTACAATAATGCTACATCCGTGGAATATGTTCGTGGTAAAGTTACATGATTTGACTATTTTTGACCCTAAGTTGATGTATATGATTGAGCAAAAGCAAGTTATAAAAGAGGATGGGGTGAATGTTGATAAATTTGATGTATAGACTGCCTATTATGCCATCAGAAATAGGGCTTAGGATAATTGAAGATGATGTCCAAGCTTATGAAATCACCATGTTTATGCTTAATAATTAAGTTGTGGTGTTGTTTGTCGTACTGGATAAAGATGAAGATGTAGCACCAAATAATGGTAACATAGTTAAGGCCAAAAGATTTGTACGTAGTGTTGGGAATTTAGATGGGGCTAGGACTTCCAAGGGTTTTATAAAATTTGATGATGATAGTGATTCTTGGCATGAGTCATTGCATGCTAGTGAATATAGTGATGGTGAAAGTGATAGTATAGCAGAGGCTGCTAAGAATGAGGATAAGGGTAAGGGTAAGAAAATTGTGTGGTCGTTTGGTGAGGGTAAGAAGGGTGTTAATAGTGAACTTGAGTATTATTCGGAAGATGGATTCAGGAATTATGAATGAAGGTGATGGTAGGGGGAGGTCAAAGTGTAGGGTGGGGTGTTTAATCCTAAAGTTGATTTTGAGAAGCCTCATTTTAAGTTGAAGATGGAATTTAGAGATCACAAGATTGTACAGGAAGCTATAAAGAGGCATGCAATCCTAGAGCATAGGCAAATTACTTTCACAAGACAAAACAAAGATGATGTAAGAGCAGTTTGTAAAGCCCCGTGTGAATGGATGATATATGCTTCTAAATCACAACATGAAACAAATTTGGTTGTGAAAACTCTAAACATTGTGCACAACTGCCCTACACACTCCAAAAACAAACATGTGAAAGCTTCGTGTCTAGCAAATGAGTTTGTTGATGACTGGAGGTCTAATCCCACTAAACCACTCAAGTCCTTTCAATAGTTAGTATTCAGTAAGACTAATGTCAATATATATAGGCACGTGGCTTACAGAGCAAAAGAGAAAGCTTCGAGCTTATCCATAGTAGTATCAAGGAACAGTATGGAAGATTATAGGACTATATAGAAGAACTCAGGAATAGGAACTCAAGATCTTCAGTTTTTTTGAAGGATGAGGAGGACAGTATTATGAGTGGCTACCCTATCCTTGAAAGGTTTTATGTTTGCCTTTCAGGTTTGAAATAAGTTGTTAAGTTATGTAGAAAAGTGATAAGTGTGGATGGATGTACCTCATGTTCCATGTTAAGTTATGTACTCAGGTGGTGAGTGTACCTCATGTAACATGGTTTTAGGCCACAACTCAGCCCATCTACAGGTTTTATCATGAAAGCATAAATCTTCTTGTAAGTTGATATCCTATAACACTCATCGACAAACAACTCAGCCTCTTCTTCTCTAAAAAACATGCAAGAGATTGCATGATGACAAGAAATTCCTGAAAGCTGTCATTTTTTACATGTGTAGGTCCTGTCATTAACATTAACTAACAACTAGCTGCCTCACATACAATTAACTTGATGTTTTCCCTCATCATATGACACAGGTATACATTCACTAACCATCTTCTTCCTCTGCTCCATTTTCTTGTGAATCTTGGGACACAAAAGTCCCTTCCACTTGGTTTCAGCAAGATCTCTGTTGTTCCCCAACCTCACCATAACCAAATTCCTAATACTTACAAGGCATGCTAACACTGGTTTGTCCCTTGCAGATAGGATAAAACTGTTGAAGCTTTCAGAGAGGTTATTGAGCAAAATGTCACATTGATTATCAGTCCTGAAATGACTTCTTGACCAATGTTCAGGGGAATTGACAACTAACTAGTAAAATGCCTTCTTATCATTCTTCCATAAAGTGATTAAACATGGCTTTAGTAGTTGCACTAGCAGTTAACCAAATATAGTCTTTATAAATTATTTCCTTAAACCCTGCACCCCTCATGTTATCCAACATATGCAATACACAAAACATATGTTCATCATCTGACACACGTGTTGTGACTGCATCAATTAAATCATTTTGTATATCAGAGATAACTGTCCAAGGTTGAGAATGAACAATTTCTAAATCATGCACAAGGTAAGCAAAGAACTAGTTCCATGTTTCTTTTGTTTCAACCTCAACAATTGCCCACAAAAAGGAAACCAATTGTTATTTGAGTCCACACCACGAGCTGCTAGTAGTTGATCCCCATATTCACCTTTCAAAAAACATCAATCCACACTTATCACTTTTGTACATAACTTAACAGCTTCTTTCAAACCTGAAAGGCAAACATAAAATCTTTTAAGGATAGGATAGCCGCTCATAATATTGTCCTCCTCAGCCTTCAAAAAAATTTAAGATCCTGGATTCATATTCATGAGTTCCTTTACATAGTCCTATAATCTTCCATATTGTTCCTTGATACTACCATGGATAAGCTTAAAAGCTTTCTCCTTTGCTCCGTAAGCCACATACCTAGATATATTAACATTAGTCTTACTGAATACTAACTATTAAAAAGACTTGAGTGGTTTGGTGGGATTAGACCTCCAGTCACCAACAAACTCATTTGCTAGCCATGAAGCGTTCACATGTTTGTTTTTGTAGTGTGTATGGCAACTGTGCGCAGGGTTTAGAGTTTTCATAAACAAATTTGTTTCATGATGTGATTTAGAAGCATATATCATTCATTCGCGCGGGGCTTTACAAACTGCTCTTACTTTATCTTTGTTTTGTTTTGTGAAAGTAATCTGCATATGCTTTAGGAACCTTGTGAGCTCTAAATTCCATCTTCAACTCAAAATGAGGCTTCTCCAAATCAACTTTAGGATTAAATACCCTACCCCTACACTTTGACCTCCTACCGTCACCTTTAGTTTCGTAATTCCTCAATCCATCTTCAGAATCATACTCAGGTTCACTATTAATACCCTTCTCACCCTCACCAAATGACCACACAATTTTCTTAACCTTACCCTTATCCTTATTCTTAGTAGCCTCTATAGTCCCACAATCTATATCATCACTTTCACCATCACTATATTCACTATCATGTAATGACTCATGTCGAGAATCACTATCATCATCAGAGTCTATATATATAGCCCTTAGAAGTCCCATCCCCATCTAAATTCCCAACACTACGTACAAATATTTTGGCCTTAACTCTGTTACCATTATTTGGTGCTACATCTTCATCCAGTACAACAAACAACGCCACAACTTTGTTATCAGGCATAAACACGGTGATTTCATAAGCTTGGACATCATCTTCAATTATCATAAGCCCTATTTCTGGTGGCATATTAGGCAGTCTATGCATCAAAATATATTTATCAACATTCACCCCAACCTCTTTTATATCTTGCTCTAGCTCAATCATAGATATCAACTTAGGGTCAAAATAGTCAAATCATGTAACTTTACCACAAACATATTCCACGAATGTAGCATAATTGGAAAATTTACCACCATGACTAAGTTTAATTGAAAAATGATCAGACTTTTCTACAAAAAACAAAAGAGAAAATATACAGTTGCAGGACCACTAATAACACATAACAAAACAAAATAGAAAATGACCAGGTAAAGACAAAGAGTAAAAACATAAAATACAACCATAGACACATACATGGACCACCATTTACAATGTTGATGTCTACTTGTTCCCATGCTTTATACAATCACAAAGTAAAGCACTTAGTAGCGAACTAAACTAGTGAATAAAACAAGGAATATTAAGTAACCTATCATAATTAGGAGTCCCAATAAAGATGCATCATTTCTTCTTGCGTTTAGACCGGAATCAACTTTCTCTCTTTAACCGTAAACCCTAATCGAAATCGCCTGAATTTGAATCACCGTAATCCTAAATCGACTTTCTCTCTTTAGAAATGAATTGAGTACTAAATCGACTTGGTTGGGATATCAATTGACGTACATGATGTTTAGGTGGGAGTCAAATGACAATAATAATCCTCCCTTTCTCACGTGAATGTCACGTGTGCCAACTCTCGAACCGAGGGGTCCTTTTGGCAATTTCACAAAAACTTTAAGGTCAAAAATACGATTAATCCAATAATTAAAATTATTATTTTTAAAAAGAACACCAGGAAAATAATATATTGGATTGCTAAATGCCGCCCCCAAATTTTTCTCTGTTGTCCTCTTAATATAAAAAAATATCCCTAAAAAAAAAAGTAGGTAAAAAAATTCAAAGCTGCAACCACCAGCGCTAACCCCCACCCGCACAAAATAATACTGCAGAATCTCATATTACCAGTCTTTCTTTCCATCTCCTATCTAATCAATGAAACCATTTTTTATTTCCTAAAATTTTTATTGCCCAATGGACTATTTCTTACTACTAACCGACACAATATCAAATCCTCTTCCATTTTTGATTTTCCTTTATCCGCTCGATAGTATATTTTTTTAAAATTGAAAGCGGAAATTAAATATGAGTTCTGTTAAAAAAATCTTTCCAGATATTCCAAAAAAGGAAAGGAGTTGTTTGCAATGAATTTTAAGCCGAAAAAATTCATACATGGCCTTGTAATTGGTTCATTCTCGGGTTTTTCTTTGACTTCTCAAAGTCCATTAGAAGTAGTGGCAACCGTTAGCATTTTTGATTTCTAAAACCTTTGTTTTCCCTCGAGCACTTTATGTTTCAGAACTTAGCTTCAATATTTTATAAATAAAGAGTATTTTTGGTATAAATGGGGCGATACTGAAAATTTTGAAGGGTGACGTTTAGCATCACCCATAAAATAAAAAGGGTAACCAAATGAGGGGCTGAGACCAAAACCTTATAATTTATCGAGCAACTAGTGTAAGCTCGTGCCCGAGAGCACGACATGACATTTAAAAAAGAAAATATTTTATATTTTAAATATATTTATATAATTATTCAATTTTTTAAATTCAAATGTATATAAATATGATAGAATTAGATATTTATAATTTTTAAAAAAATTACTTTTTTTATTCTTCTAATTTTAACATAATAATAAAAGATTTGAACCCTTTTAATGTTTAATTTAGTATTTAATGTTTTTTTTTAACGAAATGATGAAGCTTCCTTTTTAATTTTTGTTTAATAGAAGTCATAGCACGGCCCAACTCACCACTGCCACCATCGCCATCTACCCCTCCATCTCCCCTTCCCGAAATCCAACACCACCGCCACCGTCAACTCCTTCCAAAACCCGACACTGCAGCCACCGCCACCTTCAACCCCTCCCTCTCCTTTTCCCTAACCCAAACCCTAAATCTTGGTAGCTGGTGATTTTTCTTCACATATCTAACCCTCCCCTCTACTGCTGTGAGTTTCTTATTTATTTTGCAGTTTACGTTTTACTGTTTGTTTTCTTTGTGTGTACAAATTTGAACATGTCATGGGTTTTTTCCACTGAAGTGAATTTCTTTGATGTTCTTTGAATGTGGGATGAATGTGCTTCTTGTGTTCTTTGAATGTTCTTTTATTTCCATTTTTTACTTGGTGTAAGATGCTATCTTTGTATATTTGGGCTGGTAGGGTTGGTATCCCTAATTTATTTTATAATGAGGAAGAGAGAGCCATAGATAGGGAGCAACACTACAGCAATTGATTTAAGAGGATAGGGAGACATGTTTTGAGTCGGACAATTCTCAATCGTGTCGGACAGTTAGTGAGACAGCCGGGCTCATCTCCTAGTTACTATAGAGAGAACTGTAGCAATACCAAGCCATTTGATATATGGAGCACCTAGGTGCTCCTAGTAAGGAGCACCAGAGAGTGTGTTCACTCTCCCACTCTCCCCCACTCTCATTAATTAATTTCTAAAATTAAGGGATTTACTTTATCTCTTTAATTAAATTAAAAAAAATTTAGATTGATTTAAATCTCATAATTAATGCCTAAATTAATTCATTCCTAGCTTAATTTCCAAAAATAAAAAAAATTAAATTTGAATATCAAAAATGGATAGTTAAATGAATATTAAGAACCGACGAATTAATATTAACCACTTATAAAATGAACATTCATATCACATCAAACTGTAGCTTCGGTAGTAAAATGAACATTTATCTCCCTCGAAATTAATATTTATATAAAAAATATGAACCTCAATGACCAAACGACAGTTTTAGTTGCGGAATGAACCTTCATTTTAATCGAAATGAATATTTATATCGCACTAGATGAGTAATTGAATTACATGAATAAATCGCCTTCTTATACGTATATATCGTAAAAATATGAGTCAAGCGTTGAAATAAATGAATATTAGATAAAAATGAAATGAACATCCCATCTCTTTCTTCTCTCAATTTGACAAAATCTAAATTACCAATCATGACACCATCTTTACTCGATAAGATATTCTACCCCTTATCATAATAACGTAAAAAAACACATGGAGGTAGAATAAAAACATGGCCCATGCCACTAGGGGTGTAACTTCAAACCACCCAAATTGATGATCGAACCAAATCGGTCAGTTTGGTTTGGTTTTGATGAGCAACGCTCCGTAAAATCGCCAAATCGCACGGTTCGATTCGGTTTGGTTTGCGGTTTCAGCACCTCGAACCAAACCGAACCGAACCGATAGGTAATGTTTGTATATTTTCATATAAACCCCTTATATTCATATTTATATTTATACATACCCCTTAGATATTATCAAAACTTATAATTAAAATAAAATTTATAAATATTAACTAACCTGAAAAAGACATCATACATCAGTTCAACATTTCATTTTCCCCCTAAAGTTAAAAAACCATAGCAGAGTTCTCTTCTCCTCGAGTTCGATAGTCGATCTTCATCTCTTCGGCTCGATCGACGCCTCTTGCAGTTGCCAAATCTCCAATCATCCGCTGGAACTTTGAATGGTAAGTCCTTCCATCTCTTCCCCCGCCTTCCCCTCTTTCTTTCTCCCTGATCTCTTAAATCCCCGATCTATTTTTTTCTCTTCCCCCACCTCAGGTCTCTCTCTCTCGCGCGCGGGCGCTCTTTCTCTCTAGAAGTCGACAGAGTGTGTTAGGGTTTCTTAGTTTCTTCAAAATTCCATAAATGGATGGGTGAGGTTTTCTTGGAAATGCCTAGAGTCAGAGTACACAAGTGTTTTTCCTTGCTACTAGTAAACTAAAAATGATTGGAAGGGGTGTTGGATGTTCTGTTTTTCCATAATGAAGACCTAATTTGTTTTATCTATTTGTGCCTCTGCCTCTAACAAATGCATTTGAAAATATTTTCTTCCCCTTCCCATGAATAAATTACCTAGACTAATCACTTCATTCTGCCTCGAATCAGTTTTGCTTATAATGACAGTTCATAGATAATCGGTTTTGCTTGCTATAATTTTTGCAATATTAGTATGAAATTTTGAACTCTGAGGCTTTAATTTGAAGTTTCTCTAAATCGACAAACCGAACCGAACAGCGGTTTTTGGGTTCGGTTTGGTTTGGTTTTTATATTCTGCGGTTTAGGTTCGACAATCTTCAAACCGAGGGGGGTCAGTTCGGCCGCAAGCCGAACCGTTACACTCCTACATGCCACCATGCTGCTTGCTGCCCCTTACAATTGCATCGGGCAGATCACATGTTCCCCTGCCCCCCTCCTTCTCTCTACCACACACACATGTATTTTTAATATGAAAATCAAACCCTGTTAATTTTAATAAGCTGGGAATCGGAGAAAAAAAGAGTCTGATCTTCACATATGGGTTTGATATTTGCTGAATTTTGACTCCAGAGAAAATCACGATCATGAAGGAATTTGAAAATGGAAGAGAAAGAGAAAGAGAGAAAGATAGAGATAAAAGTATTTTTGAAAATAATTCCTAAATTTAAGGAAGTTAATTTGGGCTAATTTTCTTTTTTTTACTCTCTCTCACTTGCTTGAGTGTATTATAATTGCTCAAAAAAGTGTTCATAGTAAGGAGCACATAGGTGCTCCATATAAATTCTAATACCAAACTAATTTATACTAAAGATCTCGAAAAAAACAAAAAAAGAAAAAGAATTATTTTGGCTCACAAGTCACAACACAACTCATTGTTTCGGGTCCAGCCCAACTCAATCCAGCCCTGGATAAATTCAGGTCGACCAAACTGTGTTTGGAGGCCATGATCAGAATTCAGAAGTGATTTCGGAACCGGTTCCAGTGTACCAAGCGCATGTGTTTGATTTTATAGATTGAAGGAAAGATCTCAAGAAAAAAACTTTATTCCCAGTTCTACCTGCAGCTTCTTGATCCTTAATTCATCTTTCAGGTATATACCCTTTCAAGCTATCTTTAGCATAGCACCCGTTGAAATCCTACCTTTTGCTAGATCTTAGTTATCGATACATTGTGGTACTAGCCAATTA
>JAOWAN010062919.1:0-12088 GCA_028566635.1 Lobelia cardinalis
TATATATTATATATAATAATATATTATATATTATATATTATACTATATAATATATAATATGTATATTATATATATTATATTATTATATATAATATATAATATGTATATTATATATATTATTTTATTTATTTTATTTTATATATTATAATATATAATATTATAATTTATAATTTTTTTATCTATCTCTCTCTTACTTTTTACTTTAATTATTACAAAAACTCAAAAACTAAATCAATAAATAATTATATACATTTAAAACTCACAAACCAAATCATTATATACATTTAAAACTAAAATGTTTATTCAATAAATAATTTATTATTTTGATTAAAATTTATTAATTAAAATTTTTAAATTCATGAAGGGAGGCTTTGAGACACTATTTCATATTGAGAACAAACAAGCTTCACCAACACTTAATAAAAATGCTGAGCTACTTCTCTCATTGTCAATTAATTTTGAGATGAAATTAACCTCAGACTTTAACACTTTTGTTTTAAAACCATTAATGTTGTTTTTTGTTTTGTTTTAATTACCTCTTTTTTTTTTTTTTTTTTTTTACTTTTATGCCTCTCTTTTTTTTTTTCCTATTCTTTCTTTTCTTCTTGCCGAACTGAAGTCTGAAGGTCCCTTTTTTTTCTTCTTTAATGTTCCAAACTTTCAATAACAGTAATGGAAAACATTGCTAGCCAAGGTGAATCAAATAGCAGTCAGCAGCTCGAGCTAGAAGAGGATGATGAGTTTTGACTTGTGACTATTGTTTCAACTTTTAAACACTTATGAGTTTTATTGCTATTATGAATGTTATGTTATGTAATTTAGGTAATATTTGTCTTATTTTAGTATTTATATGGATATAGTATCAGATTATTAATTATATAAAAATTTATTTAAAAATTCAAATAGCGGTCATCCTCATTCAAAGCTCTCTGAATGGGATTGACTAATCCGGGATTGACTACTTAGACTTTTCTGAGATAGGATAGTCTGGTAGCCACTTTCCACCACAGCAGTGAGGGGGACAACTCTCTCTACATAGAAGAAAGAGTCTTACCTCTACAAGAAAAAGCCTAAAACTATGCCCTATAATGAAGCCAACCACCATCATCCTCATTCAAAGCTCTCTGAATTCCTTTTGGCAAAAGACCGTAAGACATAACTCTTAAAGAGCTCTCATGGTTATAAGCCCAATTCGCAAGACGATTAGCTACATTATTTTTCTCTCAAAACACATGAACAAGATCATACTCTCCACAAAGCTTGAAGCAATCTCGTAAAACATACTCATACTTTCATGGGGCAAGATATTGATGATTGAGAATCTGAATGGCAACTTGCGAATCTGACTCAACAAACTGACTACAAACTTTTCTCATTACAAATATGGAAACCTTCTTGTAAAGCTACAAGTTCCACATGCATGTTTGTACATGGCCCATAGTAACTGGAAAAGGCACATATCAACCTACCATTTCTATTGTGAATAATACCACCACCTGTACAAATTCCATTTGAAGAAGAACCATCTGTTTTTTAGCTTGTAATCATGACTAATTGGTTTATTCCTTTTGAGCCAAACACCCCTCTTCTGAAACACTTGCTTAACCTCTAAGCAGGATGACTCAAAACACCGGTTATCAAACCTATCTTGTGTTGTCTTAGGAACATAAGTCAGCAACATATCATGTAACTTCTTAGAAATCCGACTAATAATTTGCTGGCCATTCACCGGACGGTCTTCAAAGATAGCAGTACAACGAGCTTTCCATATTTCCCAGAAGAAAACAATACCTAGACGAACAGCTCCCCGTTGCCTCCTGACCATTTGGCCACTCATCCCGAACTTATAAAGATAAATAATGGAATAATAACACTTAATCACATGATAAAGGTTAGCAAAAATAGTTCCAAATCATACCTACCACTTCCGACGCCAAGAACAAATGAGGAAGAGACTCATAGTGATGTTTACTAGAGTAGAAGACACACTTCGAAACCACGGGAATATTTTTCCAATCAAGAATAAGATCCACTGCAACAGCCCCATGATATAATTGCCACATAATTCCTGAAACCTTAAGAGGAATCCATGTCTGCCATAAAAGCTTAGCCCAGTGCATCAATTGACCTCGTTGCCAGTTGCTGCTCCAAAAATCCTTTGATTGAAAGACGCCATCGGATGAGAGAGTGCTCACTAAGCTATCCATATTTGGCTGCAACACAACCTGCCTAAAGGCTGCATGATTGGTCGACGGAATAAGAGACATAAAACTCTCTATTTCCGCAAAGCATCCTTCACCTTGAGATTCACATCAAATCGGAACAGGTCTTTTAAGACCCTTCCCACTCCAATTCGCAGCCTAAAATGAGATATTACCATTTCCTACCACCCACCTACTAAAACCTTCCACCGACCCTATCTGCATATAATAAGCCTGCAAGACATGGGACGAGTAACTTGGTATTGTGAACTACCCACTACAAAAGTATAGTGCGTACTTAGCCCATAAACTCCGTCCCTGTAACAAACTCCATGCATGCTATGCATTACTTGATCAAGAGGGCGAATACCCAATCCTCCTTCCTCAACCGGCCTGCAAATGTGATGCCAAGCAATCCAAGGAGCTCGTTTCTCCACAGCCGTATCCCACACGAAGTTACTCAGCAGCCTTTCAACTCACTAATACTGACTTAGGCACTTTAATAACTGCTAAAGTATAAACCGGGATGCTATTAAGAATACTCTTAATAAGAGTCAATTTCCCTCCGAATGATAACAGTTTAGTCTTCCAACCACAGATTCGTTTGTGAAATTTTGCTTCAATTTGGAAAAATAACTTCTTTTAACTCTTCCTTTGAACAATTGAAAGCCTAGGTACTTCACTGGAAAATGCTGAGCCGAACATCCCGACCATGCCACTATAGCATTCACCCGTCGCTTACTATAATGCCTAGATGTGTAATGCCCTACAATACAAGTATCAATAAATGACGGAAAGTTGGTGATTCAGCACACCACATAGATAAGCAAATGATGCTAAACAATTATGAACCAAATGTTTATGAAGAAGCACTTACTCCTTCCATAAGTTTTTAATGAGGGCTACAATTCACAATCTCCCACGTCTTTCTTGATGGCATCCTCATACAGACCAAATAGTCCAACTAAGATCTTCCCAAGAATTATTGGGGTTCACTTGCGTCTTTGATTTCCCAAGAAAATTACCGGATATGGGTTGTGGGAAACACTGAGAGTGCACTATCTGCACCTAAAAAGTCAGCAATGATAGGTTGCATCATCATTTCAAGCCACCAAACCTACACAACTACAAACCACAAGGCCCACAAAAACATCAGATCCAGGACTCTGCTATGTTCCAGTGACATGATTTGAGCTTCTGTTGGGGCGTGTTCATTACAAAGAAAGGCCATATCCATGCGGTCTCAACCCAAAATAGCTTTGACTTCATTAATTGACTTTAGAAGGTCAATCACTAAATATTCTAAATATCCTGTATCTGATGTAACCTTGTAGGTCAGACTCACATAACCCAAAATGTGTCTTACTCTTATGTCACCCGGTATGTTGTTATAACGAATTTTGAAGCACAACACCTTAGTTACTGGCCAAAAAGGTTTCACATAGTTGAACAGAGGTAATTGGGACAAATGATGAGTTGAGTTAGCACCTTGACACCGCAGTTCCAATATAGGGTTCGGTTTCGAGAGCCTTTTCTAGCATAGCTCGTCCTCCACTCTCTTTAATGCACAAGTGCCTCGCCTTATTGCAAGGCCCATCCTTTAGTATGAAGGACATTACCATTGAACACTCCTCAAAGCAATATTTTTACATTTTCAAAGGAGCCCGATTTCCTTTTGGCATGTCCCACTTAGACCGTCTCATTTCAAAATTATTGTAAGCCTTTTCAAATGTGGACTCATTTAGGGAATGGAGAGAGTACCATCCTACCTGGGAATAATAAATCTTATCAATATCCTTCACTTAATCTTTTGGGAACAATTGACCTGTTTAGCACTAACAGTTGGTAATCAATACCACCTATCCCAATTTTTTTTTATTTCACTTGCATTAAACAAAATAATGTCAACTGGAAAAAAGGCACAACAGCAATGAATTCAACCCTACTTCAACAATCATATTCCAAGTCAAATTAAAGTAATTACCTAATGGTAGAAAATTGTTAGATGCAAAATGCAATAAAAATTTCCCCAAACTCGAAAAGTTCGCGAAACTCGTAGCTTGAGGAGGTTGGTTTGGACCATCATTTGCCTGAAATGAGAATCACACTACCCTTTCATCCCACAGAAGTCATATTTAACAAGTCATACTTTATATGTTGTACTTTTACTTCAACACACTGCATTTTGCACCAAAATATGCTCCCTACATGAACCCTCGTCACAATACAAGTCCCATCCCATTCAACAGCAATTTTTTCTTCTGTAAGTTTAGTTTTTCTCCATCTCCTTTATTGCACTAATGTTACAACAGCTTAATTGTCTTCTTTTGTCAACAACAACAAAACCTTTATCCCAAACTAGTTGGGGTCGGCTAAGATGAACCATCAATAGTCCAAAAGTCTCAAAGAAAAGGATAAGAGAGAAAAGAATAAAAAGAGAAGAGAAGAAGGGGAGGGGAAGAAAAAAAAAAGAGTGTAAAGATAAACAAAAATAGTTCTTTTTTTCTTAACCATCTAAAGATTTTGGCAATTTTACAAAATCAGTGATAATTAATAGCTAAGATCCTACTTTGCCCCCAACCAACTAAGGTTTTTTACATCATCAACCAGTTTATAAATTGCAAGACAAATAATTAATTAAAGGGGTAAAGGGGATAGTAATATATTTGGCATTTAAGAAGATCCTTAATCGCTTAATATTAGATGGATCATGCTAACAAGTGTCTTAAGGGAACTTGTTAAAATTACAAAATCAAAAAGTATTTGTGTTGGAAATGAACATTTGAGAATCTGTGAGTGTCATCTATTACACTTTTGCTTAATTTTCAATGCAAAATATTTCAATTTTTAAATCCTTTAGCTAGTGTCCCTATGGCATTCGTTAGAATTTTCCATATTACTGGATATGAACTATTCTTTTAGAACAAAGAAATAAGTAGTGCAAGCTTTGTTTTTCTTTCCTTTTTTTTTTCCTTGGTGCTTTCGGGGCCAAGGCGAGGGAATATTGAGAAAATATGGTCAAAACACAATCTTTGAACTTTTTTTTTTTTTTTTTTTTGGGGGGGGGGGGGAGGGAAGGCCGGAGGAGAGACCGTTTGTTAAATTAGGTTGAAGCAAATAACATTGTACGGAGTAAACTGAAATGGAAGAGGCAATATTGGGAAAACCTGGTGAAATTGTTGGCTAGCTCTGATTCTTAGTGCAACTGAGGGGAGCTTACGGGAAACTAACGACGACGACCGGCCCCAGGATACTGAAACAGTTGCGATGGAGAAGTGTGAGGGACTACGGGACCGCAACAGCGGAGCTCCGCCGAGCGGAGAAGTCAGAGTTAGGGATTGAAATGTTCCCGCCATTTTCGGGGGATCTATGATAATTGGAAATTTGGAACTGGGAATCAGAAGTTTCGTAATGAAACTAGCCGGTGGAAAGAGTTTAATCCTCTTAACCAATCCGATTACACGCGGTCTGTCAATGGGATTCTCGCCAAATTGAATGCTCGTGTCGTGTCGTGTGCCAGTTATAAAAACTATCGAGCGAGCTTGAACGGGTTATTTTCGTGTGGTTTTTTGATTTTGAAAAAGTTGGGACACTATTTATATAAAAATTTAATGTGTCAAAATTATTCTTGTGAAAAAGAAGAGAGAAAGAAAGATAAAAGAAAAGGGATAAGATACAAAAGTTGCATCGAAAATGAAAAAGAAAATTTGTATTAAGAAGAGAAAGGTAAGAAAAAAAAATAGAAAAAAGTTGTATTAGGAAAAAGATAAGAAAGAAGGAATAAGTAGGAAAAACTCATGTGAAATATGGGTTTTAGGGAATATCTCATGGTTGTAGTTTTTGTGGAGTTTAATTTACATGTGTTTTTTTGTTGATTGACCGTCCAATTTATTTGACGAAGGCCTGAGGATGTTACACCAAAATTTCGTTTGGTTGGCTTTGGCGGCATTAATCGGCAACGATCTGATCTAAACAGCTATAAGACCTGAAATAGACAAACACACGTTACTCAGGGTGGGGGGTGATCCCTGTCAAACTGTTTCGGGGTGATAATCGGTCTCAGTATCTTGGGAAAAAATAAGAGATATCATGGTAGCAGGAGAGTTTGGTATTAAGAGCGAATGTACCTTTTGATCGACGGGGTAGGGCGTATTATATACTAGCCTGGAGACCAGTTTTGTTAGATTTGTAACTCTTTGTCACATCAGGTCGCACCTGGACACTCAGTCACATATGGACTGTGTCTTTGCTGTCGAACTCTACTCACCATCATCCGTGTTCTACAAGGACTGGGAGAGCACCTAGTTGATAATGATCAATCCACGATAAATCCAGAGATACGTAAGTTTTATGGGATACGGACTATACAATTGGCCACTGTGATCAGCACGACGCTCGTCCGAAAGTGTTTGCCAACCAGTTTGATCGGCATATGGGCTAATACTCAAATATCATATGTTTAACCATATATCGCACTATGTATCAGATCTCAATTGGATCCTTCTGATCAGCCAAGTACTCTCTAAGTTCGCTAGGTGATCATAGTTATTTTGGTATCTTCAGTAGTACCCTGATATTCATAAGAGTATTTACGCTTGCGTGGAGGAACATATTGTGTCTGCTTGTTCCTGTGAACTTGTGTTCGGCATTTTGTTGGGCTACTTAGCCGAACATACATATATAACTGAGAACGATAGCACCGCCCTTATGAGCCTGCAATTAATTGTGGCTCCAATTTTCGAAGCTAACCATTACTTTTTGAGATCAACGATGAAGGTTGCACACTGTTTGCGATGTATAAAAACCGATTAGCATGCATTGTTTCCACTTTCTACCCTCCTTTCTTTGCGACGATTCATTCTCCAACACCTTCTCCGGTGACAACCATGTTGCCGGCGCCAAATAGCTTTCCCGGGCGAGTTCTCCAATGCTTTCAACCGCTTTTTCAACTCATTCCGAAATATTAGTAAGTCCTCTTAACCCCTTTCGTAAATTTTTCAATGGTTTTTCATTTTCCCTCTTAGACCCATGTATTTTGAATGCACTGTGTTCTTGACTTTAGGGCTTAAGAAACCCTTAAAAGGCTTCCATATATTGCCTCTTGGGTTCTTGTATAATCTGTTAGTGAAAATGTTCACACACCGGCCTTTGCCGACCAAACTTGCATGCTTGCATGTTGGTCATTTCTTGATCGACTGTACCCTTTATTGTAGAATTAATTAAATGAGCTCTTGTCGAGCATAATATCTGTTCGGGACCACATCCCATGCTCTCGGTGACATCAACAATGAAAAGGTTCCTTGCAATCATTCACATGAAAGATGGCCCTGACCTAGTATGTTGATCGGCCCCCGAGGGTTGGATGGTTCAGTCCGATCGGGAAAGTTTGAATTTCCTTCATAGTTTTGATGTCAACATTAAGTGGGCATCGCCTCATTGTCCAGATCTCTACCACTTAGCTCCCTTAGGCTCTCATTTGACCACAACCGATGACTTGAATTTGATCGCTAGAGCTTTGCACACTTTCTATTTTCAAACTATGTTCGCTCAATTTTTCCGTCAAATTCAGACTCTTCTTTAGTTGTTAGTTCCGAGAGTGAATTTCTATCAATGCTCTGTAGATATGGATCCCAAGAAGAATGCTACCGCAAACTCCTGCTAACCGTGAACCTGGAAAAATGCATGCACGCCATAAGACATAGCAGTGTGGTTTATCGACTATAAAGTCGATCGATTCATGTTCCGTGTTAGTCTCCCCTTAGTGACTGACATCCTAGATTTGATACGATCAAATACTCATAGAGTAGCTTTCTTTCTCTCACAATTTGAAGGTGGACTTAGGATTCCTCTTGATCCTTTTATCTTTGAATTTCATGATTTTACAAACTTTGTTCCCATTGATCTCCCATTTAACACCATAACTATGATTGTTTCTTTCATCATGATCTGCTGATCACTCTCGATAGAACCTAATGTCTTCCTACTTGCCAATTTCTACCTCATTTCTTGCCAGAATAAAGGACACATGAGGCTTATTAGCCGGACAAATCCATCTGAAAATTAGATTGATTGCCACTACAACAATAAGGTTAGGGATTGGGGCAAGAAGGTCATCCTTGTCAAAAGTATTTCGGGTTGAAAATTCCCGCACCGGTCAGGTCCTCCCAGAAGGTTGGATAGATATTCATCCTCTATTGGCCTGGAGGGATGACTTGTTCGCGAGGAGTATTTGCAGTCCCAATGGTTCCTTTGGGAGAACTTTGTTTCTGATGAGGAAGTTCTTGCTCGTTGTGGTGCCTCCTGTGCAATGTCAAAAATGCAATTTTCAGAGGTTCTTTTACGATTGAGCCAATTGATAGCGCGAAAATATGTATATATTTTAGTGCTACTTCCATGAGTATATTAGATTTTATGCTTGGTTTGCTTTGTTTTGTTTAAAATAGGTTTATCAAGTGTTTTAAAGTCAAAGTAGGAGAAAAGATGCATTTTGAAGCTAAATCGAGTATCATGCGCGAAATTGTCAAAGACCAAGGGCTGAAGTGCAAAAAGACAGGAAAAAAAAAAGAAAACTCAACAATAGCCAAGTAACGGCAGTAACCTTGCCTCGAGATTCGTACTACAATTTCTATTATTTAAGGATTTCTAGTTGGATTTTGGGTCTCTCTTATAATACCTATATAAACACATTTTCTCAGCTTTTGTAAAACATCTAGAGCACGTACAACACACATACAACCACTAGAACATCTCTAGATCACGACGAACTAATCCGCTCTTCTAGAAGTTTGATGTAAATCTCGGCTACAGTTATGCTACTAAAATAATTATCCCTATTTTATTTATTTTTTTTAGTTTTATTTAATTGGATTAATGTTCTTTTCTTCAAATAGTAGTTGTAAATGTGATAGCGGGCGTATATGATGTATTAATATACTGCAAATGCACATAATCGCGTTTAGTAATTTAAAAAAGTAGAGTGTCAAACATACAGAGAGCAATCGAATCACGTAGTGAACTACAATGATTAAAATTATGGTTGCTATATCTACACTAACGTACTTAGATTTATGATTAAGAATGCTAATTAATTAAAATTAAATAATAAAATTAAATATTATAATTAATAATTCTTAGATATTCAAATTTTTTCGAGTTATCCATTATGTTGAATAATCAATCTTCATATAAGTGATATGCTTATGTTTATTGATCAGAAATACGAAATTAGTCTACTTTCACTTTCTATGGCAAGTATCCAAAATCTTACTGTATTAATCTAGATTGATTACATCTATGATTAATACCAAAGACTCATTAACTAAGTAAATAAGTTACCATTAGATCATCCTATGTACAACGATCTGTCGACCATGTACTCCTCAGAACTATGCATTCATAGTTCTTAAACAGGTTTGCAGGCAGCTCTACCCTTCTACTTTAATAGATCAATCCAACCAGGTGGTCAGTCTATTGCACGCATTACGATTCAAATAACATAAATAAATCTCATGCATATACTCACAGATTTAATTGATTAAACAAACGTAACTCCAACATCGGTTCCATCTTTCCTCTAGGAAAGATGGATTTACTACATCGATATAATAAGAACACAGAAAATAATCAATATCATAACAAGAATCAATTGAATAAAACCTGATAATTGATTGATGATAAATAATCTTCCAATTTTTAAGAATAACAGTTTGTCACAAAGTTGTTCCTAGAAAGATCGTCTAGAATACAATATGATAAAGAACGATACATTATATGACGATGATGTGAAAAGAGACGATACCCTAAGTTTAGAATACCTAAGGGTATATAGAATCAATCGGGAGAAAATATCCATTTATTTCCTGATTCCAAAAAATACAAAAATAATGTATTTCGAAGTCTTCGGCTGATAACTAGTACTCGATGGTCAACTTTAGGCATTCTCGAATACGTGAAAATAAGTTGGCATGCGAACTGAGGCAATACTCAAAGTCCTACACTGCTGGGGCGGCACGGGCACCGTTGAGGCGGTGCCACTTCTTATATACTTTTTATTTTTTGCACTTTAACCCCCTAAAAGCCTAAAACTTTGGCAGTCTTGCACATAAGTACCTAAATCACATAAAACTCTAAAATAACATTAGAATACAACAAAATACTCAAAATGAACTCAGTTTAAGTGATGATTGATTCTCTAGATAGGGGTATAAAATACACCAAACATTTATACCCCTATCAAAATGTTATTTCTTGAATTGATGGTGAAATATGTATTAAACTAGTGAAGAAATTAAAATAACTGCGGTCGCCCAGTGAGCATAGAGAGCAGTGGGCCGATCAGAAGGAGCTAGCTAAGGTCAGATGTCTAGCCTGATACTTGGTTAGATGGTGATATTCAAATTGTACGCCGATCAAATCTCTGGCGAACATGATCAGATAAGCTTCATGTCGATCATAGTGTCCGACTATAAAGTCTACATCTTGATTGACTCTTGTTAACACATGCTTATTATCTTCGGATCCGTAGGGACTCTATCCCCAATTTCTCGAAAATCGAGTGTTATCCATTAGATGTCCTCACAGTTCGTATATAACACAATCTCCAATGAGTTCGACAGCATGAGTACAGGCTCCAAATGAGTATGAGAGTTCGAAATGCGGCTAAAGATTCATAAGGAGATAAAGAGTTACAAACCTAATCGAAGTAGTCTCTAGACTAGTATGAATAAGCCTTACTCGGTAGGCCAAAAGGTACGCTCTCTTCTTAACACAAATTCTCTCGCATTGTGATGATTTCTCTTGTTTCTTTTCCAAAGAGCATTAAGACATTATCATGTTAAAGTTTTTTGGCAAGGATCACCTCTTGCCCTCAGTAACGTGTGCTTATCTACTCCTGGTCTCTTAACAGACAGAATTTTGGTGTAGCATCAGTGGTTCCATTGCCTTTACTAATTTGCTGATCAAGTATCCTGCCAAATCTAGACTACTGATCACACTGTCGCGGGTGCTCAAAAAGAATAAGAATAAGAATAACCAACTTACTTCTATTACTAACAGAAATAAATATAGATAGCGGTTAAAAGATGTTGATCCACTGAAGTCTTGAATTAAGTGAATTAGCACAAAATAATAATGAATTTAGAATGAGTGAAACGCTTTAAGTTTATGTAAAATATCAATTGTGAGAGATCTAAGTTCATGGAATCCACTATTAATTATCATTCATGTTCTTCAATCTATTAACATCAATTTCAGTTCTCGTGATTGCTTGTTTATCAACAATGTATTTAGCCTTCGGATGTGAAGATACATTGTCAATATTCTTTGATTTCGCTAAGCACTTAAGGTCATAGTCCTAGTCGAGGCACAGAAAACCCTTGAAGCACATATGAACTAAAGCAATCCTAACGCATGCTACACGCTTGTGCCACACTATAACACTTGTTACTCCTTAATCAAAGCTTATGCAATATTTCTCGATGCGAGACTCATACATAACTTACAATAGATATTATCAAGGTGCATTGGCCACTACAAACCGACAATATAAGACAATCAATACAATCAAGAAGAGTGACGAGAACATCAATTGAATAGGAAGAATTATCTCATATACATGAACAATAATTAAGGTTTACCTCCAATCCCTTAGATGAATGGACTAGTTCCTCATAATCTCCTTGAATATAATGAACTATTTGATAAAAGAGTATTATTGGGTTCTTGAGTTATGACCTAAAAGCTGCTGGAACAGCCTGTAACACCCCGCGAACCGGTCGATAAAATAATATAAATATATATTATTTTTATATTGTATGGTACTTACGATTTATGGGATATTATGTGTCTTGATATATTTTATATTTGTTAATTAAAATAATTAGCTAAAA